>JACCIY010001341.1:0-45365 GCA_025506505.1 Flaveria sonorensis
AAATCCTCAGGAGTGATCAGTGGGGACTTTAACATAGTTCCAGTTTCCATATCAGCCTTTGAGATAGCTTCCATTTGAAAGTTAGTGAAGTGTGAACTAAGAGGATTTAAGATGGTGAGATCTTATAATCAAGAGCCTGGAATGCTCTGATACCAATTGCAGACCGATAAGGGTACTTAAGAGTGTATTAGCTTCACAAGAGGAGTGATCTTAATCACTTACCACTCAAATAGGGAACTGGTAACTTCACTGTGATACAAGCTACACAAGTAATATTAAAGAGACAGAATATAGAACAAGAACAAAGTCACAAGAATACAAGATAAGTTTTCAAGGAAGTTGTATATTGATTCTCTAGTTCTATTACAATTGTTTGCAAGTATATCTAAATTACAAGAACCGGAGACAATTTATACTACAACTTACAACCGTCAATATGCAAAAAGACAGTTGGAATTTTACTAATCTAGACAACAAGATCAATCTAAAGTCAAAAGGCAGATTGCCTTTTGACTAGTGACTATGACATTCCATAGCTCACTGACTTAATCTAATACAGTCAAGTCTACATGAACAAAATGGAAGTTACAGTCAAAGATTTTTTCTACTGTTTGATAAAGTATGAAAGTTTCACCAACTAATGTTAGCAGTGAGTCTTCAGAGAAGCAGCGGAAAGTACATCAGCTTTGTCAAAAAGTAAATCAGAGAAAGCATCTTTTCTTTTTCTTCGAAAGAAATCTTCTTCATAGCAAAATGGTTTCTGAAGACTTTGTCTTTTGAAGCTTCGGAAGACTTCATCTTTGGCTTCGAAGAAATGAGCCTTTGGCTTTGGAAGATTTCACACTTGTAATGATTTTATGATAATGTGAAACTTTCGAAGTAACTTCTTCTGAACTGTTGGCTTCGGAAGATTTTACACTTAGACTTATTTGTGAGTGTAGAACTTCCGAAGCTAGTTCATCTTTGTTCCTTAGTGCATGCAGGAAGACTTGTTTGTTTTGGTATCCTTTGATTGCATCAGCCTTTAATCTTCAGATGTTTCTTACAACATCTTTTACTTTTACTTTACCAATTAAATTACATCAACACACTTCACCCTATTTCATTTTCTCCCTCTATCTATTGACCATTTCATAATCTCTATCATCCCACCATATTTCAATCATTTTTCTACTAATCAAGAGTGTTTCAAGTAGCATAAGTAAGACTAAGTTGTTTTTGAAGTTTTCAAGCAACGTATAACAAACCATCAATCTTTCCTTGCTTGTCTTTAGTGATAACAATCTCTTCTTGTTTACGTATATTTTATTTTATCATATATCTTTATCTATTAGTTCATATGAAACTAGTTTCATCCATAAGGTTTTGTTGAAAACAATATTTTTACAAACAAAAGTTTAAAGAATAATATTTCACACAAAACATTCTAACATGAACTAAATAATGATATTTGTTCTTAAGAAGTAAATATTAATAGATCCATATTTGATCAAGTTACTAGTTGTGATTTTATAAAAAGTCATAAAGATGTGTTAAAATTTAAAAAAATGCTTCAAATGGGTTAAGTTATATTCATATATTCTTTGTAATATTTCAAGTGTTATTATGAATATGGATGTATTTTTATAAGCTATAGTCATCTAAAAAGTTAGATTATGTTAAAAGTTGGGTTATGACTAAATGACAAAGATGACACATCATTAAATTATTTTGTCATGACACTTCAAATAAAATTTATGGACCTTATAATATTAGCTACTAGGTCACTTAAAAAGATGGATTAAGACAAGTTGATAAATTGACTAAGTGACTAAGTATTTTATTAAATGGATTTTACTTTATAATATAATAAATTACTTAAAAACTTGAAGAGATCCTACCTTAATATTTTAAGGTCATAAAAACTAGATAAAATAAAATAATATTCCTACTAAGAAAATAATTAAATAATTATTTTATGAGTAAATATATATATTTATACATAGATTGTAAGAATATGAAAGTTAGTGATTTTCCTTAGATGTTAATATTTAAAATTCTATTTCAATCAAATAATACAAATATTATTTACCTTAAAAATGAGAATATTTAAAAATCCTAATTACTATAATTTCATATGTAAATTATTTAATTAATTACTACACACTCGAGTCACGTCACGGGTCGAGTCAAAATGATTTTTAATTACCCAAAGAATATGTAGACTTTAAAATACAAGGGTTTTTGTACACTCTCAAATGAAATATAATTTATTAATATTTTCTAAATAAAATATATATTTCACAAATATCTATCACATATCACCAACGAGTCGTCGAGTGAAACACTTTATTACTAAGTATGTGGATGAAATAATTACATGCCCTTATTACACGTAGGAACAATTACATAGACATAAGTGATTACATGAAAAGAGTTTCACGGTCCCATTTTTTACTTATTTTCTTTTGGGGGAGATTACATGAAAATTATTATTTTCGTGGACACATTTACTTGTCAATGATTTCACATATTATATAAGTTGTTACTTACCGTATGAAATCCCTTATTATCGAACTGTTAGGTTATTTCCCAAAGCGAGATAATCTTGGATAGTACTATTATGTTTGACTACCCCCACCCGGGTTAATTACACTAACCTTGACTGGAGGTCTAAACGAGTGTATTATTAGCCTGTTCACCCTATGCTTACGGTAGGCACGAGTAGGGGCAATCTATTAAAATTATAGTCTAGCTTCGGTTGCAGTGCTTATATAATTTTGTATTATTGTATGATCAACAATCAAATCATGAAAAGAGTTGTGGTCCATTATACTGTTTTTTATTACTTTAAAACCTTTTAACTCAATAATTTTATGTTGACACATTTTCATGCATGTTTTCTAAGGAAATTGAGGCTTGCATCAGGATAAGCTTGCATGAAACTCATCGCATTTAGGGCCATTCATGTTATTAGGACATTTTTCTAAGTTTTCTTGTTTTGAAAACAATTTATATTAGTTCTACTACTTTCGTTATTTAAATCTGAAAAGAATTGTGTACTTTTAAACTTATTTGCAACGTATGTTTTACTAAATCATGTAGTGGTCGATCAATGACTGTGATTTCATGACGTTATGCCTCGCGGGGAACCACCGTGGTTAGGGCTTTGACAACAAGGGTGGAGATGGGGTGTGTGATGGTTGTGAAGATGGGGCATATGGTGGGGTGGCGAGGAGTGGTGGTGGCGTGATGGTGTAGATGATGGTTTTTGGTGGTTGTGACAAGGATTGGTGGTGGTGTGGTGGTATTGTTGTGGTGATCGTTGAGATTGGGTAGGTTTTAAAGAAGATGAGGAAGAAGAATGGTAAAATGGTCAATTTAAACCTAGTTAAAGGAATAAATTAACGGCCGTTAGACCAAGGGACGAAATGTGTTACGTTTGCTCAAAACCTTAGGACTAAACTTGTAATTTTTCAATCCTTGAGACGAAAAATGAAATTTAAGCAAAACTCAGGGACGATTCGTGTAATTTACTCTTTGAAATTCATTAAAATGCACATGTCTTTGTGTAATTTTTAACTCATCATGTTATTCAATACCAATCCACATAATAAATTTTACATCATGTTCTTACTTAAATGAGACTTGCATACCTAAAATTGACTAGGAGTTAATTCTGAAGCGTTTGATGATGTACTTGTCATGAACATATCATGACAAAGATTAGTCAAACTAAGATAATCTTATGATATTAGAAGAACTAACCATGTTTAATATTGGATATTTTGAAATAAGACTTTTACTTAAGAGGCGATCTCTAATTAGAACATTACAATATAACAACTAGTTGGGAAAATTACAAACTTAGTCCCTGTGGTTTGATCAGATTGTATATTTGGTCCCTAAGTTTTTAAAAGAGTAAATTACACGAATCATCCCTATGGTTTGTTTAAATTTCACATTTCGTCCCTAAGATTAAAAAATTACACGTTTAATCCTAAGTTTTGAAAAAATATAATGTATTTAGTCCTTCCGTTAACATTTGTTAACAAATTCCCCTAAGTGAGTATAAGAGTATCATTTTACATTTCGATTATAAAAAGAAAGAAAAGTTAAAAGAGAAATAATACCCCACCCCCACTTCATCTTCTGCAACACATATGCACCTCTGACAACCATTTCCGGCAGTCTCCACCTCGACCCCCACTTCCGACAACCACTTCCGGTAGACTTTACCACCACCACACCCACCCTAGCACACACCCTGTCACGTCATCGAAACAGTTCATTGGAACCAATGACCGCCTGAAACCGCCACACCACTAGAAATCCACCACCACCCCTCGCCATCTCCTCCAGCGACACCCCCACTACTACCGCTTTAGTTGGCCACCGGTGGTCCTCCGAACAACACCGAACGCGATTAAAGATGCTAGTGGTAGGTCGTTATAATCGAATATGGGTCAATCGGTTCACTGTGATTCCGAATTAGGAAAGGGTGGTCAGAAGGAGGAGGTTGGTCGGAGGGCAAGGTCGCCGGTGAGGTCGATCTGCGGGAAAGGGGGAGGCGACGGTGGCAGCGGCAATGTGCGGTGGCCACGGCAAGGTCTGTGCGCGGCTGCAAGGTTAGACAGCGGCGGTTGCAAGTTCCGACGATGGTGGCGGCGAAGGAACGAAATTGAACGGGGGTATAGGCGGGGTGGATGCTTGTTGTCATTATTATTATATTATTATACTAGCCTAACCATTCGCTTTACACGGGTTGAAAAAATTAAAATAAATATAAATAAAAAATAAATTATCAATTATTATAATAAGTTTATAATATATACTTATGTGAAGATAGATTAAATAGATATATATACATGTAAATTACATAAAAAAATTAAATACATAGAAATATAATATTATTTTTTACAAATCTCTAAAATATTTTTTGTATACATATATTTAATCAGATTTTGTTAACAATTTCTCAAACTTAAAAAACCATCTTTTCATAATATTCTCTTGTATTATAAAAGTAAAAATTTAAAAGTTTAAAAATATATGTTTTATAAGATAAATTCAAAAAATATGTATATTAAATAACTGCTCACTGTTCTGTTATATATTTAGAATGTTAAAACAAATCTTTCTTTTGTTTTACTCTTTATCGTATTGGATTTACCCACTTTTAGCAATCCAAAAAAATAAAGTTTTTGCGGATGAATATTTACTTTTTTGATTTCTATTCCAGTTCTATAATTAGTTCATAACTTTTCCGAATAGATGAATTGGTCTCTGGCCGAATAACAAATCGGTTAGTTGAACAATACATCCCCCTCGACCACAATAAACTCAATAGAGTAAATTTTTACTGGATTTTTGTACATTGGTTGCCTCCATAAATGAATCACATGAATCTTGATTGTATAATCACTATATGATACATCAAGATCCTTTTATGTAAGAGCAAAATGAGTTCTTCATGCCAAATATTTTATATTCTTTGATCATAGTAGAAATCATTTCATATAATTAACAAATATTTTTTTATAATAGAAAAACAATATAAAAAAGTTGTTATATATATATATATATATATATATATATATATATATATATATATATATATATATATATATATATATATATATATATATATAAAATAGTTATATAATGGTATATAATGCATGTAAATATTATACGATATTGTTAGAACATTTTTAAAATCTTAATTTATAACCCAAAATCTTAGATTGATTGTTATTATTGGAATTTAATTTTAATATTCATATTGTTAGTTTTAAATTTTAAATTTTAACTAATTTAGTTAGTTATTTTTTAATAAAATTTTGATTGAATAGTAGAAATAATTAAAATTTGAAGTTATTAAATTTACATTTCCATCATTACATGTAAATTCTAATTTTAGAATCTTGTTTAATTAGACATTAATACTATTTAAATACCATCCACAAGTTTCCTTCTATAATCATATTGCTAATATAATGCCATGTAGCTATTGTATGTTATGAAAATGTCATGTGGCAACACAATACTTAAAATTGTGCCACATAGTTAAACCCTTTTCATTTATTATATATAAAGATTATTATTATTATTATTATTATTATTATTATTATTATTATATTATTATTATTATTATTATTATATATTATTATTATTATTATTATTATTATTATTATTATATTATTATTATTATTATGATTATTATTATTATTATTATTATTATTATTATTATTATTATTATTATTATTATTATTATATTATTATTATTATTATTATTATTATTATTATTATAGTTTAGGGGTAAATCGTCATTTTATAAAGTTTACCGTCAAAAACTAATGGTTGTTAAGATCAGGGCCGAAAAGTTTTACCTTTTTTTAAAACTTAGGACTAAACTTATAATTTTCCAATCACAGGAACGAATGTCAAATTTCAGCAAAACTCAGGGATGATCCGTGTAATTTGCTCTATTTAAAATTAGACGTTTAGTTCAAACGTTTACTACCCAGTTGCACATTTAGTCCCCAAATCAATTGACAGTTTTTATGGTTAAGTAACATCATATGAATTCAATGAGGGTATATTTGTCATTCTAAATTTTCTCTTTTATTTTTTCTTCTCTTTCGAATACTTTTTCTTTCATCGATCTTCCACCAAGCTTGAGTTATTTCCTTTCTCCATCGTACATCAAGATTCTTAATCTGTCTTCCAAACACAATTCATGGTAGTCTAAGATCGTGGAAGATCCAGTGACATTATCAACCGGAATAACCTACGACAGGGAAAATGTGGAGAGATGGATACATGTATACGAAAAAAAACACTTGTCTGGTCATGGTGTGGCCTTGATAAGCCTTGAGGCAGTGCCAAACCACACAATCGGAAGGTTGATTCAAGATGCGTGTTGCGAACAAGCCATACAAGACAAATTCTTCACATACTAGCTCACAGTTTGATAATTTCTTGAACTCCATTACTTTTTATTTTAACGCAATAATGGTTGGAAAACTAACTATTAGACAAATCATTTTCAATAACACTAATCAATTGGCAAGCTAATAGTCAAATCATTAGAAACTCCAATTACATTGATCAAACAACTGGTGGGCATGATGAAATTATACAACCTCTGTTCTACACATTCAAACGGTTTGAATGAATTTCTTCTCGAATTCACTACATACCATGTTAGATTTGCCAAATAAACCACAATAAAGAAACTAAAAACAACACATCTCTAAATACACCGAATCAATGAATAAAACAAATAAAACCTTGTAAATTTAAACATGGAAACAAACCATCGTTAATGAAGAGCATGCAAAGAGGGAGTCAGGTTCGAAGGCTACGATTTTCAGCGTTTTGGTTTGTAAATGTCTAATGAAATCATCAAGTTTCCCATCTTTTATCTATATGATTTTCCGATTTGTTCTTGATTTTTGATGACCAAAATGGAGGCGAATAGGAATAGTGTATATATACAATTTGTAAGAAAAATTTGCCCAGATCGATGAAGATGAGACAGATATACTTCGCCAACTTTTATTTCTCATTTATTGTAGGAAGGAAATAAAAGAGAAAATTTAAAATGACAAATATGCCCTCATTTGAAATTTATGTGATGTTACTTAACCCCAAAACCTGATTGGCAATTGATCTCAGGGCTAAATGTGCAATTGGATACTAAACTTTTGTATTAAACTTGCAATTTTGAAAATCTGAGAACTAAACATGCATTCTAATTAAATTATAGGGACTAAGTGTGTAATTTTCTCAAACTAGTTAAGAGCATTCATAACCTATTTCTCATACACATCCATATAATTACACTAGATTTTGTAAACACATGTATTACACGGGTTTAATAAATAAACTATTAAATATAATGAATATTTATTAATTATAAAATAGTATTTTAATATAAGATATGATTTATGTTACGGATGAGTAACGACTATAAGTAATAAAACAATGTTATAATTTTTTTTGACTTTTGTTTTTAGTTTTTTTTTCCCAAGAGAAAAAATTATACATTTTGTTTCAAAACAAATTGTGTTAATTAAAAATATTATTTTTAAAATTTTCTTTACTATAACTTCCAATTTTAGTTACTTTTGGTTTATAAAAACTTTACTTTTTAAAAACCCAATTTTAAAATATTTCATATTTAATAAAATGGATTTTTAGAAAAGCTTCTTATTTTATAAAAATTTGTTTCTTTAAAAATAAATAATAAAATATAACTTTCTTAGTTTATTGAAAATTATTTTTTGTTTCAAAACAAATTGTGTTAATCAAAAATACCATTTTTAAAATTTTCTTTATTATAACTTCCAGTTTTAGTTACTTTTGGTTTATAAAAACTTTACTTTTTAAAAACACCAAATTTAAAATATTACGTATTTAATAAAGTGGATTTTTAGAAAAGCTTCTTATTTTATAAAAATTGGTTTCTTTAATAATAAATAATAAAATATCTCTTTCTTAGTTTATTAAAATTATTTTTAATCTCAAAAGAGTTAAATAATATTTTTAGTAATTAATGTAATTATTTAATAGAAAAGAGAAGCCGGAAAATTTTGGTGAGTATGAATGTGGTGGTGTCAAGTGTCATTTTTAGTTACCATTTTATTATAATAGTAAGATTAAAATTACTATTTTATCTCTCTATTTTTAATTAAATAATACTTTTTATATTTTTATTACTACTTTTTTCTATTCTTTACCCACAACCACTTAAAATATATTAAAAACATTATAAGGTTTCGAATAATATTTCCCAATAATATAATTTGAACAGTAAATTTTCTCTATACTTCACTCACAAACACTTATAACTATACCATATAATATAGAGAATACAATCACATCAATTTAAGGAACGGGTTGTGAATACTCTAAAAAACCAATGTACTATATGAATTACAGTTAGTAATTAATATTTGGAAATTAAAATAAATTTTTAGAGATGAGATATAACTAAAATTACCTGTAATTATTTTGTTTATATAAAAAGAGTTATTTTTTTAGTTAAATAAATATATTTTTAATTTAGTAAAAAGGTTATTTTATAATACGGAAATGATATTAGCAACATCACTAGCATTTTATATCATTATAAAAAGGTTGACTTGATATGCTAGTAACATACATTAAAATAAATGTATGAATATGACATGTGATAAAATGATATGATAATCTGACATGAGACGTAAATTATTTTATTTAGTGAGAGAAGATTACCAAACATCAAAGCATTAATGCACAAGGTATAACTTCAAAGCATTAATGCACAAGGTATAAATTTGAAACAATTTACAAATGTGCAAAATTGATAAATTACAACAAACAGTTTTGTTCATATTACGTGTTCTGGACAAAATAGTAAATTTAGCATGGACTGATGGACATCAACTCTTTTTTTTTCTGTTGCAGATGCTTTAGTCCGAATCATGATCCAAGTTTCTTGCTATGTCTCAAAACATGAAGATTTCAACAAAGTTTAGTTGAAACAAATAATCCATACACTTCTGTTCAACTATCTTGTATAGCTTCAGCTTGGGTTCAAACATCATTTAATACAATTCAAGTTTGTTCTTAGCATTTCCTTATATTTCTTGTTCTCTCGTATATAACAGATATTATTCAAAAGATTTTTCTCAAAATACAATAATGTCTTAAGAAATCATATATATGACATAATTTTACCATTCATGTTGTAGCTCAAGATGAAATGCTCAAATGAATTTGGTAATGAGTTCTAGATAACATATTTGTGATATCCGGTAATTTTCGGTTACCAAACTCCGTTAGTTATGTTAAGTCTTGTATACATGTGTTGTGACTACATACTAGTTATCGTTGAACGTTGGTGATCTAATAATAATTAATTTTGGATAATAAATAATAATTTAATTAATAATATCAATTATTAACATGTGGTCATATGATTCATGAATTTTAAATATTATTTGTGAATTTTGCTTTATAATGTGACGACTTATGAATGTGATGTATGTCTATTGTTGCTAACTGGAGTATATGATTATTATTATTGATTAATAATAATATATATGTTTTCTAGTTAAAACTATTTAAAAAGTGTTAAACATATTAGTTTTTACAAGGCTTAAACAAGGAGGGTTTATTTTATAATTATTATAAATGTTAATACTAAACAAAATCAAACCCTAGCCCCCCCACCCTATAACCCCTTGCGCGGCCGAGCACCCCATACACCTCATCCTCATGATTTTTGATCAAGAACATTGAAATCCATTCGATTTTGATTTGTTTCAAGTGGTTCTACGTGTTAGCAAGTGTCAATCTTGATCATTACATGATTTAAGGTGAATTTTAACAAGTTTTTCATGGTTTTGATTCAAGAGCAACCCTAGTTCAATTGGCATTGAAAATGTCAAAATTGATGTTGTTTGATAATGGTATGATGTTAGTTGTATTGTATTGATGCTAGTTTACGTGGATTATGCATGAATTTCATAAAATTAACATCTCGTTCATACTTTACTATAAGTAGAAACTTTTGTTCATGAGAAATTGGGGTTTGATGAATTGTGGATGTTTTGTGTGTTTAGATGGTTCCTATGAACTAGATTAGACATAATGTTGATGAATCCATGATCAAATTTGATGAAAGCTTGGTTTTGGGTGTTACTTTCCCAAAAAAGAAACTTTATTGATAGATCGCATTGATTTTGTGAATTAGGCATGTATAATATGGTAGAATCATCCTAGGTTGCTTGTTGATACTACATAATGTGTTAGAAAGCCTTGGTTGATCAATTGGATGCTATTTTGGATTATTTGGGAAATTTAGGGTTTATGAAGGAAAAATGCAAAATGTGTTGGGTTTATGCAAGAAGGGTAAAAATTATGCTTGGGTTATAATATGTCATTGTTATCTATGTTAATGTGTTGATTGTTATGAATCATGTTGAGAAATATGATGATGAACATCATACTCGTGTGTGAATCTGAGGCCCCTACTTAGTAGGATTGGTAGGGTTTAGACTGTGAAGTCGTGAGTGGCTTCACATGGCATGTTGTGCGTGACTAAACTCATTATATGATTTGTTAGTTGGGATTTATTTATATTTATGTATGAGTCGTTGAAATTCATATGTGTTGTATGATAATCTATGTTAATATGATGATCGTGATATAACTTAAGATTCATAATATGACATACGTGAATTGCTTGTCTGATAATCTTGAGTAATGAGTTACTATACTTGATCACACAAGAATTCAATTAATATGCCACCAACGAGTCAAATAGGTTAAATGTTTTATTGGTTCCCAAATCACTTGGGTCAACGTGTTTATTGAGCACTTAGGGTTTGTTGAGTTATTTTGGTTACACGTATTTACGAACTCACGTGTTCTAGGTAACCTTTGACGGGTTGTCTTTCCACTCATTATTAGCTTCGCTTAGCTTATTCGTTGGGTTCGGACTTCTGGACCGATCTTTATGTGTTTCTTGGTGTTGGGTTGCTTGTTTTGTGTGTTTGGGTGTAGAATTCCTGTTAGCTCTCGGGTTTGGGCTGTTTTCACTCGAGAATTGTTAGAGGTGAGTTTTAGATCCTCTCTTTTGCTTGTTTTCTACATGTTTTGAGCTGATGTGCATATCAACTGAAGTTTTACGAACCAAAACTATGAATTTTCATATGATTTATGACTGTTATGATGTATGCATGTTTCAAATGTTTTTCTGTGATGTCGGGTTTAGTTGTTTGGCTGTCTGCTGTGGACTTTGGCTGTACGTTGTGGACACTTAGTATTTTAAGCCATCCACTGTATACATTATTCATGCGCTGTGGACACTTAGGATTTTCTGAAATTTTGGGGATAGAGTTCAAGTGTTATGTAGCTATGACTAATGGAAGTTTATTCTTGTTATAAGTTTCTAATGTTTTATCCTTTTCTTATAGGCTATTGTTATGGTTGATTATTACTATTTCATGTTATATGATTACAAGGTAATGAACATCTAAAAATATTATTCATAGCAAGTGGTCACAAAAGAATAAAAGAAGAACAGTGAAACTTGATGAATGTTACCCCCGGGCCCTTATGATGAATGAAAAGCCTTGCAAGCATCATGAATGGAGGTTCACCCCCTGGATATCGTTTGCTCAACTGATATGCGGCTGTTGCAGCCGATGAGGATGCGCATCAGGGGTCTAATCCTGGGGATTGACCAATAAATGAATGGGAACCTAGTTCATGAGCAGGCTTCATGCCTAGCAGTATAGATCAACTGCCAAAGGGTTAGTTACCATGATAAACGTTTGCTAGCAGGGGTTCGACATCTATTGCCAACCAACAATGTAGGCTCTTGCTTTGTGCAATCCTAGTTAATGAAAGAGAAAGATAATGAAAGAAATAAGAATAATGAATTTCCTTATGATTGATTATGTATAATGATGGATGATCACCAAATGAAATTTACAAAATGTATATTTTCTATGTTATCAAAACTAGAACTCACTCAGCAACGCTGACTTTTTATATGCATATTAGTTGCTAGGTGATGAAGTTGCTGAGGATGGCACGAGGTTGAAGCTACTTGGCAAATAAAGACTGGCATCCATCTTATTCAGAAATAATATTTTTGTCTTGTAATGCAACTAAATATTCTTTTGTAACTTTAATAACGATGTATTACTAGGCCAAAGTGATTATTAATGCATGAAATGGTTTTTGTTAAATTATTCAGCTACAATGTTTTTATTATTTTAATGAATCTTAATGTCTTTTAATATAAATGATGTAGTGAATGACCAACTGTGGGGTTTTCAGAAAGGGGGCCTTACAAGTCGATATTAGAGCCAAAGTTGAAGAGAATTAGGTAAATTATTTTTAAAACCTAAACTTAAACTAAAAATAGGACCAAATGAGGGGATGCCAGCCCAAGTAGCTACGTGCCATCAGGTAATGTTTCTTAAGTTAACCGGTATGCATGTGCTATTAGATATATGTGCTTGTAAGAGATTTGGATACTAATGTAGTCAGGATAGGAAATGCTTGGGGAATGAAGAGTAAAGTAAGTGGCTAATCACAACTGGCCACTGTAATTAGGGACTTACTATACTTGACATAATCTGAGGTATTACCTTGAATGACCTTGTTGGTGTTTGAATCTTTTAGGAAGTAGATCTATGGCGGGTAGAAAATCTAGGAAGGCAACCTGAGGTCGCACCCATGGTGGGCGTACTACTGGGCCACGTGTCACCAGGAGCAAAGCTAATGCTCCCAAGACAGTTCATGAGGACATGGATCTTCATAGCCACCAAGAGGGTAAAGGATCAGCTACCCTCAGGTCTACGGTAAAGGAAGCTATTGCTGACGAGGTCTACAATGTCATGCAAAATGTATTGCCTTCAGTGGTGACCAAAGTGTTAAGGACTGTAAAGGAGGGTGACAGAATTAATGATGCGAAGAAGAAGGAGAAAGCTGAAGAAGAGCCATCCAGCCCAAAGGTGGTAATTCATGACGATGATAGTGAAAAGGAGAAGGAGACCGCTAAGGGGTGCACCTATGGGGCGTTTCAGAGGTGCAAACCCCCGACATTCGACGGTAACGACAATGCTACTACTGCTCACCGTTGGGTTCAAGAGATGGAGGCAGTCCTAGACATCAGTGAATATAGGGAGGATTAGAATGTGAAGTTTGCCTCCATTCTTTCGTTGACTTGACATTATGCTGGTGGGACAACATTGCCCAAGCCGAGGGAAAACGATCTATAGCAAGGATGAGGTGGTCGGATTTGAAGGAACTGGTACTGGAGGAGTATTGTCCATATTAGGAGTTGGACAAAATTGAGAAGGAGTTCTTGCATTAGGAGGCTGGGAACATGACTCATCAAGTGTACACCTCTAAGTTCAATGAACTTGCAAGACTTGTGCCGGATCTGGTAACTCCGGAGTCCAAGAAGAATAAGAGGTACATGCAGGGTTTGCCTGTGGACATTAGGAGGAACATGATAGCCGCTAGACCAAGCACGTTTAGGTCTATGGTAGATTTGGCCGGAAGATTGTATGATGAGAGGGACCCGGTGCTAATTCAGAGGAAGGTTGAGAGGAGTTGGAACAAGAATGGTAATAGGAAGAGGTTCAGGAGTGACAACTATGGGATCGGGGAGAAGAAGATGAGGGTTGACGATCGTCGCCCAGGACTGAGTAAAAGGATCGACAAGAGGGAATGTAGGAAGTGTAGGAAGATTCATATGGGTGAGTGTAGAGTGGGGACAAACGGTGTTTTAAGTGTGGAGGCAAAGGCCACTATGCTAAAGAGTGTAGGGTACCGCGATGTTACCAATGCGGGGAAGTAGGCCACTCGGGCCGAGATTGCAAGAAGGGTGGAGCAGGGAGCTCAAGGACCCAGACTATAGGAGAGAAAAGGATAAGTGAGAGCACCAAAGCTAAGGAAAAGGCATTCAACATGACCCGGGAAGAAGCCAGAGTGGACCCTGAAGTAGTTTTAGGTATGTTTATGGTAAACAAATTGTATGCTTCTGTGCTCTTCGATTCGGGTGCTAGTAGGAGTTTTGTATCTGCTACCTTTTGTCGTGTAATGCATGGTAAGAATAAGAAGATAGATGTGCCCTTCCATGTAAAGATAGCGATAGGAAAATCTACCAAGGGACGGATATGATAGATGATTGCCTCATAAACTGGACGGTCATAAGTTTCCTGCTAGATTGTATGTGATGGCCCTAGGAGGTTTTGATGTGGTGTTAGGAATGGATTGGTGGCGACTTATGAGGCGAATATCGTGTGTCAAAAAGAAGATGATTTGTTTGTTTGCGCCCGACGGTAGTTTGGTTACGGTTCATGGAGACAAGGAATACACCACTCCGCGAGTGATATCGATGGTCACGGCAGAGAAGTTTATTAGGCGAGGGTGTGGTGCCTACCTGGCGTATGTGAAGGATGTGGATGCTACCGTGCCTCAATTGTCAGACGTGCCGGTAGTATGTGACTTTCCCGATGTGTTTCCTAAAGACATGCCAGGGGTCCCACCGGATAGAGAGATTGAGTTCCAGATTGACTTGATACTAGGAGCGCAACCCGTAGCCAAGGCACCATACCGGTTGGCTCCATCCGAACTCAAGGAGCTGATGACGCAACTGCAAGATCTCTTGGATAAAGGCTTTATTCGGCTAACTATCTCTCCATGGGGTGCTCCAGTCCTGTTCATGAAGAAGAAGGACGGTAGCATGAGGATGTGCATTGACTACCGTGAGCTGAACAAGTTGACTGTGAAGAACTGGTATCCATTACCGAGGATTGACGACTTGTTTGATCAGCTCCAGGGTACTAGCTGGTTCTCCAGGATAGACCTTCGATCAGGGTATCATAAACTAAAGGTGAAGGAGCAGGATATCCCTAAGATAGTCTTTCACATGTGTTATGGACACTACGAGTTTCTCGTGATGTCTTTTGGCTTAACTAACACGCCGGATGCCTTTATGGACCTTATGAACTCTGGTATGCCGACCGATGCTAGACTGATCGGTGTTCGTATTCATTGATGATATTTTAATCTACTCTAAGAGTGAAGAGGAGCATGCCTACCAACTCAAGGAGGTACTAGAGACACTTAGAAACAAGAAGTTGTACGCAAAGTTCTCTAAGTGTGCATTTTGGCTACGAGAGGTTCAATTTCTTGGCCATGTGATTAACACCGAAGGAATAATGGTGGACCCTGCAAAGGTTGAAGCTTTGATACAATGGGAATCCTCGAAAACGCTATCTGAAATTCGTAGTTTCCTGGGTTTGGCGGGTTACTACCGGAGATTCATCCAAGACTTCTCCAAGATAGCTTCACCGTTGACGAAGTTGACCTGTAAGAATGATAAGTTTGGATGGGGTTCTGAGCAGGAGAGTGCATTTCAAGAGTTGAAGACGAGGTTAACCCAAGGCCCAGTCTTGACTTTTCCCGAAGGGAGTGACGATTTGGTAGTATACTCAAATGCCTCGTATTTGGGTTTAGGTTGCGTGTTGATGCAACGAGGAAAAGTGATAGCGTATGCGTCTCGGTACCTACAGATCCATGAGGCTAACTACCCTACCCATGATTTGGAGCTGGCGGCTGTGGTCTTCGCACTAAAGATATGGAGGCACTACCTGTACGGGACGAAGTGCACCATCTTCACTGATCACAAAAGCTTGAAGTACTTATTTAAGCAAAAGGATCTTAACATAAGGCAAAGAAGGTGGTTAGAGTTGATCAAAGATTACGATTGCGAAATCCACTATCATCCGGGCAAGGTGAACGTGGTGGCTGATGCCCTCAGTCGAAAGGAAAGGCCTGAACCGATTCGGGTAAAGGCTTGTCAGCTGGTTGTGACGCCGGATGTCATGGGTCAAATCAGGGAATTCCAAGATGAGGCACTGAAGGATGATAGAATCAACTCTGAATGGATGAAGGGCAGGTAACAGATTTAGGGGACAATACCTTTAGCATTAGAACCCGTTTTAGGTTTCTCGTTATGAGGAGCTGAGGGGAAGGATCATGGATGAAGCTCACCAAACACGGTATTCCATCCATTCGGGTGCTACAAAAATGTACCATGACCTGAAGAAGGATTATTGGTGCCCAGGGATGAAGCGTGACGTGGTGGAGTACGTGAGTAAGTGCCTGACCTGTCTACAAGTGAAGGCGGAGCATCAGAAACCATATAGGAAGATCCAACCCTTGGATATACCTGAATGGAAGTGGGAACACATCACCATGGACTTCATCACAAAGCTACCTCGCACTACGAGAGGATGTGATACAATTTGGGTGAGTGTAGACCGCTTGACGAAGAGTGCTCACTTCTTGCCAATCAGATAAACCTACTCGTCAGAAAGGTTGGCGGAGCTGTTCATCAAGGAGATTATAACTCGTCATGGCATACCAGTGTCTCTTGTTTCTGATAGGGACACTCGGTTCACTTCCAAGTTCTGGAAGAAATTTCATGATGCGATGGGGACGAGGTTACATATTAGCACAACTTACCACCCTCAGACAGACGGTTAATTAGAACGGACCATTCAGACCTTGGAGGATATGCTCCGGGCATGCATTATTGACTTTGGTGGGAGTTGGGATGAACACCTACCGTTGCCAGAGTTCTCCTACAACAATAGCTATCATGCCAGTATAGGCATGCCACCATTCGAAATGTTGTACGGGAGACGATGTAGAACCCCGGTGTGTTGGGGTGATATCGGGCAGAAAGAGTTGGGAAGTATCGAGATCATTGAGGCCACGTCAGAGAAGTTGGAAATGATCAAGGCCTTCATGAAGGCGGCAAAGGACCGGCAGAAGTCCTACGCTGATAAAAGGAGGCCAATTGAGTTCCAAGTGGGAGATAAGGTGATGTTTAAAGTATCCCCTTGGAAAGGGATTATCAGATTCTAAAAGCGAGGGAAGTTGAGCCCATGGTATATCAGGCCATTCAAAATTATTGCTAGAGTTGGTGAAGTGGCATATAGATTGGAACTTCCCGATGAGCTGCATGGGATTCATCCTACGTTCTGTGAATCTCACTTACAAAAGTGCTTCGTGGAAGGTGACGTTGTTATTCCCCTCACGGACATTGAGGTTGATGAAAGGTTGAATTACGTGGAACAACCAGTGCCCATATTGGACCGGAAGAAGAAACGGCTAAGGAATAAAGTGATTAGCCAAGTAAAGGTGCAATGGAAACATCATAAGGGATCGGAAGCCACATGGGAGTCAGTGGAAGAAATAAGACGACACTACCCAGATCTCTTTAAGGAGTGACAGGTTTCGGGGACGAAACCTATATAAGGGGGGTGGACTTGTAACACCCGGAAAATTCAAAGAAAAGAGAAAAGATAGTTATTCCTAAAGTAGAGGGGTTAAAGGTGTGCAAAGGTCAAACTTATCCATAATGGGTTTCAAAAGGTGGTAAGGCCGCCCTCACCTTTCTCTCATGCACCCAAACATTCAGCTTGAGTGAGAAAGCAGCTCCCAACCGGATTTTAAAGAGACGAAGTTGAAGTTCTTAGTGAAGGTAAGATTTTCTAATGTTTTCTTCCCGGTTTTCAGTTGGGTTCGGACTTCTGGACCGATCTTTATGTGTTTCATGGTGTTGGGTTGCTTGTTTTGTGTGTTTGGGTGTAGAATTCCTTTTAGCTCTCGGGTTTGGGGAGTTTTCACTTGAGAATTATTAGAGGTGAGTTCTAGATCCCCTCTTTTACTTGTTTTCTACATGTTTGGGGCTGATGTGCATATCAACTGAAGTTTTACGAACCAAAACTATTATAGATCTATGCTAAGTTCATGTTAGGATGATGATTGGGAATAGAAAATTTCATAAATTACATCCCAGGTATTGGACTTAGTGTCCGCTGTGGATTTTGGTCATCCGCTGTGGACACTATCCGCTATGGACATTGTATGACCGCTGTGGACACTTAGTCATTTTGCATGTCCACCGTGAACTTGTTCATCCGCAGTTGATTTGTTCATCCGCAACGAACTTATTCATCCGCTGTTGACACTTAGGGATTTTGCTCATCCGCTGTGGACTTTGGCTATCCGTTTTGGACACTTAGTATTTTAAGCCATCTGGTTTATACATTATTCATGCGCTGTGGACACTTAGGATTTTCTGAAATTTTGGGGATAGAGTTTAAGTGTTATGTAGCTATGTCTAATGGAAGTTTATGCTTGTTATAAGTTTCTAATGTTTTATCCTTTTCTTATGGGCTACTTTTATGGTTGATTATTACTATTTCATGTTATGTGATTCCAAGGTAATGAACATCTTAAAAGTATTATTCATAACAAGTGGTCATAAAGGAAAAAAATAAGAATAGTGAAACTTAATGAATGTTATCCTCGGGCCCTTATGATGAATGAAAAGCCTTGCAAGCAACATGAATGGAGGTTCACGACCATGGATGTCGTTTGCTAAACCGATGCGTGGCTGTTGCAGCCCATGAGGATGCGCATCAGGGGTCTAATCCTGGGGATTGACTTATAAATGAATGGGATCCTAGTTCATGAGCAGGCTTCGTGCTTAGCAGTGTGGATCAACTGCCAAAGGGTTAGCTACCATGATAAATGTTTGCTTGCAGGGGTTTGGCATCTGTTGCCAACCAAAAATGTAGGCTCTTGCTTTATGCATTCCTAGTTAATGAAAGAGAAAAATAATGAAAGAAAGAAGAATAATGAATTTCCTAATGATTGATAATGTATAATGATGGATGATCACCAAATAAAGTTTACAAAATGTATATTTTCTATGTTATAAAAACTAGAACCCACTCAGCAACGTTGACTTTTTATATGCATATCAGTTGGTAGGTGATGAAGTTGCTGAGGATGGCACGAGGTTGAAGCTACTTGGTAAATAAAGACTAGCATCCATCTTATGCATAAATAATTTGTAATGCAACTAAATATTCTTTTGTAACTTTAACAATGATGTATTACTTGGCAAAAGTGATTATTAATGCATGAAATAGTTTTTGTTAAATTATTCCGCTGTAATGTATTTATTATTTTAATGAATCTTAATGTGTTTTAATATAAATGATGCAGTGAATGACCAACTGTGGGGTTTTCTGGAACGGGGCCTTACAATAACATTGTGTGATATACCATTGAAAGACCTTACACTTTCAGATCGTTAGATAAGGAAACTAGTGGGAAATCTTGGGTAGTACTAATGGGTCTGACAAGCCCCACCCGCAAGACTAGAGATCAAGAGGGTGCAATGTTGTGGCAGAAGGCAAACAAACAAACACAATTAGCTTCGATAGCGAAATCATCGTGGTTATAAATTATAAAATTAGACTAGCTATCTATTTTAATGCAGTTACTTATATTTCACAAGTGTTATTATTTATGTTAAACGCAAACTCTTGAACTCACCAACCGTCCTGTTGACACTTTAGTATGCTTTTCTCAGGTCTTTATTAGCAGCTGCATCTAGGAGTACTCACAAGTCGAGCATGCTTTTGAAACATTCATCTGTTTACATTTGGTTTTTATTGCATGCTTCCAAATAATGGTTTGGTCATGTGTTTTACGCATTATACATTTCTATGCCTTGGGTTTAAACTATTTACTAAATGCTTTCTCAATGTTCTAAAGTTTTAAACTATGAGTTATATTTTAAATATTACATATAGAGTAGTCCTGAGTAACTAATGACTTGGATCCTGGTTTGTTTACATGCCTCGCGGTAAAAACCCACACGTGCATGTTGAGGGTGTGAAAATATTCAACAATCTTGTTGTAAATTACATTTTAAGCTATCATTGGTGTTAAGAAGTTGTCCATCATCCAAAAATAAAAGTTAGTAAAGCTTCCTTCAATCATCTAGTAAATGTAGAACGTCCTCTTGTTCTCAACTCTTTCTTGCAGCTTTTGATGTCGAACTTTACATTTATATGACATTAGGACATTGTATGTTTATAGAAAAAAACGTTTCTTAGAAATTTGTTTTTGTAGAACCTATCTTCAAATTTGCCCCTTCAACTGAAAAGCATGTGGTTTTGAACAAATAAAATTGTCAAGGATACATAAATTCATCTCATATTTTAAAAAGGTTTCTTTTTGCCTCATTACATATCTACATCTACCCATGTATCATGCAAGTTTTGAATACTCTTCTTAGTAGGTAGTAGTTTATCTATACCAATTTTGTTGAACATTGATAATGGCATAAGATATATGTTGGCTCCCTAGGTCTACTAAGGCGTTATCAATTGAGAAGATCCTAATTGATTATGGTATGGTGAAACTTTCTCGGTCAATTTGTTTCTTTGGGAGCTTATTTAGTAGGAAACAAACATACTTCTCCTTGGTTGATTTGATGTGCTTCCTTAATCCTAGTTTGTGTTTTAGGAAATATCTCATAAATGTTATGTATTTAGGCATCTTGTTTAGCACAACTATAAATGGTAAGCTTATATGTAGTTGCTTGAGTAGCTGATACGTCCATGAACCTTTCGAATTGTTCTTTAGTTTTTTGATTGATGAGCCTTCTTAGGTAAGGATTTTTAGGGTGATTGTTCTTGTTAACTTGTTAGCTTCTAATGGTTATACTTAGCTTTGCTCTTCCATTACCTCCTTATTGAGATTTAAAAAAGGTTACTGTTGATGATGAGTCTTTGGTAGGATGTGGTTCCGGCTATGGTTGAACATGCTGGTTTCACGGAGCCGTACGTGGACGTACCACTCATACAACTCCCAGGCAGCAAGCAGTTAGCCTTCCTCCACAAGGAATGGAAGTGTGGGTCAATTGACATCAAATAGAGGAATTCACTTTTTATTTTCAGCAATAACATGAGAAGAGCATCCCTTTCATAAAAACCTACAGACCCCCATATCCTGCCACTTCAGCACCTTGTGATCTTCTCAAAGATCATTAAGTTCCCTCTCCTATCATTTTGATTTCAAAAAAAATTCATGGTGGATTAGGATGAGAATGAATCTCGTAATCTAGGGCATACTCATCCTGGAGCTTATGCTCTCCTCTGGGGAGGGGGTTTTATAGAGAGAGGTAAGTCGAGAATGAATGACATTCACCTAAGCTTTGGGTTGGTCTTGGGGTTGCTATGAAAGCTACCAGTTGGTTGTTTTGAAAGTGATTTAGTATGCTATTGGTTTCAATATTTTGCATCAAAGCTAAGTGACCCCTTAATCTGACATAAATATCTATCAATCATTTGTCATATCATAAGTCCATCTCAGTGAAGAGGTGTTCAATTAGTTCAACCGTCTATAATCCTTAAACAATAGGGAGTAAATGATCCAATATATATGTTTACTTTCACATGTAAGACTATTTTCATTTTATAGTCAAGTAGATTGAAAAACTTATGTGATATCTTCTCTGGTTGATTGTATTTATCAATTTATTCACAAATTATAATTATTTGTATGCTAGTTTAGTTTGACCACCAATGAAATAAATTATCTAGCAAGACGATTATAAAGGTTAGCTATTAGAGGTGGTTGTGTCCTTAGATTGACATCTGGTTTTTTCTAAAGCTATATTCTTATATGATAGGTACACTTCTCAAAGTAAAAACCATCTTTTAAAACTAAAGCTCCATAAATTCCTCAAAAATATATATACATTTACACACATCATATATACTTTATCTTCTTCATCATTAACTATATTAATCTAATCAATATTAGTAACCTTTTTCGTACTTGAGATATCTGCACTTGTTTTATTAATGTATCATATAAAGGAGGTTGACAATAGACATTGATCGATAATGAAAATTGATCCTACAATAGCAAATTTATATGCATTAAACACTTAATACATTTATAATTTATAGTATCATAATTGTATACAAATAAATCTCAACTTCGTTGATTATCTGTAAGGCCCCAATCCGGGAAACCTCACAGTTGGATTTGAACATCAGAAACACAAGTTCTCAAACATCGAATTTATTAATATACGCAGCGGAACGTACAAAAATTTCTATCGTAAGCATTTACATCAAAGATCACTTTGTCTATCTATCAAAAGTTCTGTGCTAGAATGCCAGTCACTATCATGTGCTAGGTAGCTCTCTCCTATCCATGCCAAGCTCACCCCCAAAAATGTATAGGATACCTGTCAATCTAATATGTATACAAAAGTCAGCGACGCTGAGTGAGCTCTAGGTTTGCTAAAACAAAACTTTTTCATAATCAAACACTTGGTCATCTTCAACATTTCATAACACATTAACTGTACACATCAACTTACCAAACTCGTCCGATAATTATACTTTAACTTTTACTTTACCATTCGCTTTACCGTTACGTTACCCATACTTTGCTTTACCATACACTTTACGTTACTTTACCCATACCTTACTTTACTTTACACTTTACCATTACGTTACCCATACTTTACTTTACCATTCAAAATTTCGGGGCGTTACAAGTCCACCCCCTTATTTGGGTTTCGTCCCTGAAACCCGTTATTCCTCAAACAACTGAGGATAATGCTGTCTCATCTCATCTTCAGACTCCCATATGGACTCCGACCCCTTTCTATGCTTCCACTGTACTCGGAAAAGTGGAACTACTTTATTCCTTAGTTGTTTCTCCTTTCTGTCTATTATTGCTACAGGCTGTTTCATGTAGTTCAGTTTTTTGTCAATCTCCACATCTTCCAGAGGAACATGAGCGTCTTCATCTGCTAGACACTTACGCAGATGTGATACGTGGAAGGTAGGATGAATTCCACTCAATGCATCTGGTAGTTTCAGCCTATACGCCATTTCCTCCACACTGGCTACGATCTTGAAACGCCCAATAAATCGAGGGCTCAACTTTCCTCTCTTTCAGAATCGAATGATTCCTTTCCAAGGTGACACCTTTAGCATTACTCTGTCACCGACGTTAAACTCGATCGGCCTTCGACGTTTGTCGGGATAGGATTTCTGCCTATATTTAGCAGTTTTAATACATGCTTTGATCCTGCTTAACTTCTCATTGGTCGTCTCGATGACCTCGATACTCCCCAACTCTTTCTGACCAATCTCCCCCCAACAAACTAGGGTTCTACACTTTCGGCCATACAACATCACATACGGGGGCATACCAATACTAGCATGGTAGCTGTTATTGTATGAGAACTCTACCAACGGTAGATGACTATCCCAGCTCCTGCCAACGTCTATATACACGCTCGAAGCATGTCCTCCAAGGTCTGGATAGTCCTTTCAGATTGGCCATCCGTCTGTGGGTGGTATGCTGTACTGATGTGCAATCTAGTTCCCATCTTATCATTGAACTTATTCCAAAATTTGGATGTAAACCATGTATCTCTGTCAGAGACAATCGACACCGACATACCATAACAGGTAACTATCTCATCGATGAACAATTTTGGCTAGCCGTTCCGAGTTATACATCTCTCGTCTGTCTACTATGACCCATATGGCATCATAACCTTTAGCTGTGCGAGGTAGCTTTGTTATGAAATCCATAGGAATGTGCTCCCACTTCCATTCAAGAATTTCTAAGGGTTGGATTTTCCCGTATGGCTTCTGATGCTCAGCCTTAACTTGGAGACAGGTCAAGAACCTTTCTACATACCTTGCCATGTTGGCCTTCATTCCTGGCCACCATTAATTCTTCTTTAGGTCTTGGTACATCTTGTTGGTTCCCGGGTGAATGGAGTAATGAGTCTTGTGAGCTTCATCCAACACTTTCTCTTGCAGACCTCTAGGTCTAGGAATCCACATGCGCCCAAACCTAGTTTTGACACCATTAGCGTTTTCTTCCAGGTTCATGATCTGCCCTTTCATCCTTTCTTCATTAACGTGCTCGGGCTTTAGAGCCTCTTCCTGAGCTTCACCCACTTGCTTTATCACATCAGGAGTCACAATCAACTGGTAAGATCTCACCCGGATTGGTTCCCGGTGCTCCTTCTGGCTTAGAGCATCGGCTACCACATTAGCTTTACCTGGGTGGTAACGAATCTCACAGTCATAGTCCTTTATGAGCTCCAACCATCGTCTCTGTCTCATATTGAGATCCTTCTGCTCAAAGAAATACTTTAAGCTTTTGTGGTCCGTGAAAATCGTACATTTGACACCATATATGTAGTGTCTCCATATTTTCAACGCGAATACCACAGCAGCCAGCTCCAGATCATGGGTAGTGTAGTTCACTTCATGAATCTTTAACTATTGAGATGTGTACGCTATTACTTTGCCTTGCTGCATTAGTACGCACCCTAACCCTTGATAAGAAATGTCAGAATAGACGACCAAGTCCTCGTTCCCTTCCGATAACGTTAACACCGGAGCTCGTGTCAATCTTTTCTTTAGTTCCATAAACGCATTCCCTTGACTGTCGACCCATTCGAACTTTACATCCTTCCTCATCAACTTGGTTAACTGCGAGGCAATTTTGGAAAAATCCTGGATGAATCTCCGGTAATAACCCTCCAATACGAGGAAGCTTCAGATTTTAGATGGAGTTTTAGGCGGATTCCACTTCATCACCGTCTCAACCTTAGCAGGATCAACCATGATTCCCTTTGGGTTAATCACATAACCCAGAAACTGCACCTCGCGTAACCGAAACTACACCTCGCTTAACCAAAATGCACATTTGGAGAATTTTACATACAACTTCTCCCTTCTTAGAGTTTCCAGCACCTCACAGATGTGATAGGCATGGTCTCCCTCATTCTTTGAGTAGATCAGGATATCGTCTATGAACACTATCACTGATTTTTCGAGCATCGGTCGATAAACCCTATTCATCAGGTTCATGAATGCTGCAGGAGCATTGGTTAGACCAAACAACATCACGAGAAATTCATAATGCCCATATCGCGTGCGAAACGTAGTCTTTGGGATACCCTGTTCCTTAACCTTTAACTGGTGATAACCCGACCGAAGATCGATCCTCGAGAACCAACTCGCACCTTGCAACTGGTGATAATTGCCCAGATCGTCTATTCGAGGTAACGGGTATCGATTCTTCACTGTTAGCTTATTCAGCTCCCTGTAGTCAATACACATTCGCATGCTGCCATCCTTCTTCTTCACGAACAGCATCGGAGCACCCCAAGGAGAAATGCTCGGTCTGATAAATCCTTTATCAAGAAGGTCTTGTAGTTGGTCAAGCAGCTCATTCAACTCTGACGGAGCCAGACGATACGACGCTTTAGCAACGGGCTGAGCTCCTGGCACAAGATCAATCTGAAACTCTATCTCCCGATCGGGCGGTACCTTTGTCAAGTCATCAAGGAACACATCCTGGAAGGCACACATCACGGGCACATCTGTCAACTTTATAGTTTCAGCTTTAGCATCTTTAATGCATGCCAAGATTGCTCCACACCCTTATCTCATAAACTTCTCTGCCTTTATCATAGAAATCATCTTCAAAACTTCGCAGATTCTGTCACCGTAAATCGTGACTGCGCTACCGTCGGGCGCTTTCATCTGAATGATCTTCCTCTGACAAACTATGTTAGCCTCGTAGGCGGCTAACCAGTCCGTACCAAACATAACGTCGAATACTCCTAGGGTCATAACAAACAGCCTAGCGGGGAATCTATGACCTTCCAATTCTATGCTACAATCCTCTAAGGCCTCAGTTATCTTAGTAGTCTTTCCAATGGCAGTTTCTACCTCAAACACATGTTCTATTTCCTTCGCCTTAGCATTCATCACCTCACAAAAGGTGGCAGCTATAAAACTCTTACTTGCACGAGAATCAAAAAGAACAGAAGCAAGTATGTTGTTAACCAGAAACATACCTGACACAACACCAGGTTCAACTCTGGCCTCCTCTCTAGTCATCGTGAAAGCCCTAGCCTTGGCCCTTGGCTTGTCAGTAGCTTTCTTTTCCTTCTCAGACTCCTTTCCCCTGGCCGAGTCAACCACTCGCGCCTCTTTACAATCACAACTGTAGTGCCCCATCTTGCCATAGTTGTAGCACTTTCCCGCGCTAGGGTAATCCTTAGAGAAATGCACCGTCTTCCCACATCTGTAACATAGACTCGAAATGAGCGTGCATTCACCAACGTGCTTCCTCCCATATTTTCGGCAATCACCGGACGATTCCACCTTTATCTTTTTGGCCTGAATAACAGACTTCTCAATTCTCCCCGCTTCACATTCCCTAACCAACTTTTCTTCTTCGCCTCCTTGACAGGCTCATCAGCCACCATATCATCATACACTATCCCACTCAACTCCATCAAAGACTCAAAGGTCTTCGGCCCACTTTCCTTCACATACGTCCTAACCTTTGAAGGCAAACCCTGTACATAACACTTTATCCTTCTCTTCTCAGTACTCACCAAGTGAGGCACCAGCTTGGCCATCTCATTGAAGCGAGATGTGTACTGCCTGTGGGTCATACTTCCAGCTTTAAAACCCAAGAATTCCCTTTCCACCCTGTCGATCTCATTTTAAGGGCAGAACTTTCTCATCACCAAATCTTTCAGGTCACCCTACTTCAAGTTGCTAAACTCGCGAGGGTCTTTAGTTTGCTTGATGGTGTTCCACCAATGAATAGCTTTGTCAATAAATGAGTGAGCTGTGAACTTCACGGCTTGGTCAGCTCTACACTCACTGATCACAATCACCGCCTCTATCTCAGACACCCACTGGAGAGTGGCAACAACACCACCCTTGCCGTCCAGGGATGAAGGATTGCACCCCTTAAATATGCGATACGAACACCCTTTAGCTAAATCCCCATTAGTTTCATCCCCCTTATCCTTCCTTGAGCCTTCCCCGACACCCTCACTGTCTTTCTTGCTAGCTTTGTTCTTGGCCTCCAACGTCCACTCCTTGGTTACCTCCTTCATGGCCTCAGTCATGATCGAAGGCATAATGTCCTGAAGGACTTGTGGAGCTCTTCCGCGATAGCCTCACTAACAACGGGCTGCAAGGTAATCCTCTTTTCAGAATGATGAGAGTTTTCCTTGCTAGCAGTGTGAATAGAGTCCACATGCACCTCCTCAGTCGTCTGCCCTTGGTTTCTTGTGACTGGTGGTCTACCCCAACCAACACGAGCACCTCCTCCAGTAGCTTTTCTTCCAGCCATAGCTTGCTATAAGATATGAAAAGCTTACATTATCATTCCAGGTAATGGTTCAGATCACGTCAAGTAATGTAAGTTCCTAATGACAGTGACCAGTTGTAATTAGCTACTTACTTTACTCTTCATGTCCTAAACGTTTCCTCTCCTGAGTCATATCAGCTCTCAATCTCACTACAAGCACTATAACCTCAAGGAACCCTTATCAGTCATAACTTTTCCTGACATGGAGCTACTAGCACTGGCATTCCTTAATCGATCCCATTCTCAGTTTGAGTTTAGACATCGGAGTGTTTAAATCTCTCAAATTATGGCTCTGATACCAACTTGTAAGGCCCCAATCCGGGAAACCACACAGTTGGATTTGAACATCAGAAACACAAGTTCTCAAACATCAAATTTCATTAATATACGCAGCGGAATGTACAAAAATTTCTAGCATTTAAGCATTTACATCAAAAGATCACTTTGGCTATCTATCAAAAGTTTTGTGCTAGGATGCCAGCCACTATCATGTGCCAGGTAGCCTTCTCCCATCCATACCAAGCTCAACCCCAAAAATGTATAGGATACCTGTCAATCTAATATGCATACAAAAGTAAGCGACACTGAGTGAGCTCTAGGTTTGTTAAAATAAAACTTTGTCGTAATCAAACACTTGGTCATCTTCAACATTTCATAACACATTAACTGTACACATCAACTTACCGAACTCGTCCGATAATTATACTTTTTACTTTTACTTTACCATTCGTGTTATCGTTACGTTAACCATACTTTGCTTTACCATACACTTTACGTCACTTTACCCATACCTTACTTTACTTTACACTTTACCGTTACGTTACCCATACTTTACTTTACTTTACACTTTACTGTTAGGTTGCCCATACTTTACTTTACTTTACACTTTACCGTTACGTTACCCATACTTTACTTTACCATACACTTTACGTCATCATTTGAACTCTGCATGAAGCTTAGTTCCTATCGGGTGAGAATGCACGAAGCATGTCTCCAATCAATTTGAGCACACCAAGGTGTAGCTCCTATCCTGAGAATACGCAAGGCATACCTCCTATCAGTTGAGCACACCAAAGTGTAGCTCCTATCAGGTGAGAATGCACGAAGCATAACTCCTATCAGTTGAGCACACCACAGTGTAGCTCCTATCAAGTGCTTGCAAGACTTCTTTAGCGCTTTAACGTTTTCACAGCTGTACTATACAGGGTAACAAGGTAACTATTCTTTCGCATTTCACATGTGAATTATCATCGTTCTTTAGCTTTTAACTATCATGATATATATATATATATAGTATATCTACATACTTTAACTCATTAGCACTAAGTTCATCATTAAGTCATTATTAACGCACACTTTACGGGGTAACATAACACATAACAGTCTGGAGTTTTCGCGCGACAACCCGGATTCGCGGGAGAACTTCTCTTTCGCGGGAGAACTTCATAATTTGCGCGAGAACTTTCAAAAAGTAGCCGTTAGCCTCCAAAATCACATTTCGCGTGAGAACTTGCTTCACGCATGATAACGTTTCTGCTGTACACAACTTGTGCCCCAAGTTATCGCTCCTTTAGTCCCTTTAACGCCCAAAACATGCTATAACAGTTATCATCATCATTCTTTACCAAAACATCCATTTAGGTATGCATATTAGCCCCAAAATATGATAAAACACGTAAAAGAGGGGTCTATAACTCACCTAATGATATTCTTGCACATGAACGCCACAAAACTGAGAGTGTTACGAGCAGAAGCTACATAATCATGTGCAATATCATTACATACGGTTCATACATGCATAAATACATCAAACATCGACAAATACATACCTTAAACACCACCTAGCACCGACTTCTCTCTCCTCAAGCCCAACAGCAGGACTTTTCGCATGAAGTAGAGAAGATTGGGTGACTAGGCCTATTTATAGTGTCTCTCTCCTCGCAGCTGTTCTTGCGCGAGAACTTCTATTCGCGCGAGAACTGCTTCCACGCGAGAACTCGCTGACTCGCGCGAGAACTCAACCTCTCACTCGAGAACTTTATCTTCATTCAAAATTTTGGGGCGTTACATTATCTGTAGTCTAGAACATAAAACGAACCAAAATAGACCCGACTCTGATTCAATATGAAACATGATATCCATCTTCAAACAATCAAACTACTCAAATTATTTTTTGAATCGTAAACCACTATCAGAGAAACCTATTTTATGGTTATATGCGATTGATTTATCAGATTAGTTGTTAGATTAAGAAGGATTAGATCGAAGTTTTTCTCTATGAATGTCGCCTAAACATAACTTCTTTTTGTCCACTTTCTTGTCGAAAAGAACCCACTAAAGAAACTTATGCAGTCTCTTTTTAATTTATTATTTTGATTAAGATGTCCGAAGGATTTCCAAAACCCTCTGTCAACACTAAAATTATAGTCAACCATTATTAGTTTTAATAATGTACAACTTTAAGTAAATCCTAAGTTTATAGCCCACTTAAATTATTAATAGTCCAAATAACGATTAGAATTAAAACGAGCCCGCACTCTTGCAACACCTAACTCGTTTAATTTCTAATATCATATTCTGGATCAACATGTTAATCGAATACACTAAAATATACGTCGATAACACTAAAATTAGCAACATTCCTTTCCCATTTTAGTGATATCCATGATTAAGTTAACCATCCTCATAGAAACACAAACATATACATAAATGAAAATAATTAGCGGATTGAATTTTCACCTTAGTATATAGAATAACCGAGCATCACTATGGATTAACCCCAGGTTATCTATTTGAGTACTTGTAGGTAACATACATATACGTTTACAAATCCAAACTCCACTTGACACAAAGGTTTACTAGCCGATGTCCCAAGTCTTCAAATAATATATCAAAGCTCACATCCAAATCTTCTTGAAGCGGCTAAACTTTATATTATTATAGGTAGTTCATTATTTTTGCACTTCCACTGTAATCTATCAATGAACTATTAAAAAGTTAAATTTTAACTTCCTTTATCTTGCGGTTTTAACACATACCTTGGGATGATTATGGTAATATATTCTAATATTTTTATGACAAACTTGCCACATTGAATTCAATATATAATATTGTATTAGATGAGAATTGGGTGTCTTGACATAAAATATTTAAATGAACTTTAAAATCATCCCTTTAGCTGATTTATTCACGACAACTCTTCCTAACTCTTTAGCTATATGATCAGCTAATTTAAGCTCAGATTTCACAAACACAAATGATATCACACCATTCAGAATTAATTCTCTAACCATGTTGTGTCTAATAGCTAAGTGTCTAGACTTGTCATTGTTCACTTGGCAATAAGCCTTAGCTAGAGTAGCTGCACCATCACATCTGATAGAGATTAGTGATATTAGTTTTGACCATAATAGAATCTAAAAGATAAAATATTTAAGCCATTCATAGCATATATTAAACATCCAATTGCCTTTGAGTACTTTAATTATGATATTGAATCACCAGAATTAGTCATAAGCCTAATACCCTATCTATGAAAATACTAACATGAGAACAATTAAAATGATTAGATTTCTTCATCACTTTCTTAATAATGAGACTGTATCATGGTTATACTAGTGTTACTCCTTCTGATACTTAATTCAAGAATCAAATCTACCTTCCCCAAATCCTTTATTTCTAATTAGAAGACAATAATATTAAAGTTTAAATAAATGAGTTCTAATATCTTAGAATTCTTTTTAATATCATTAAATGGTTTTGCTGTAATCTTAATTAGTTCACAAGATGACATTTACTATGATTCATATAAAAGGCACTATCAAATTCATTTTAGACATGTTTTTCATTCTAGAACAATTAACATGTCTTAATCTAGCACTCCAGAAGTTAGAAACATATTTTAGTTTGCTAGAAGATGATGATGTCATACAAATAGATTCAACATCTAACGGAAATTAGTATTAAATCTAAGCATGACATTACATAAATAACCAAATCCAATCAAGGTTCTATGTCGAGACAAGATTAACTTATCTAACTCGACAACCCTTTTATATTCATAGTCATTTAACACAACCCATACAATAAGTTCTTCTGAATACCCAGAATATACAACATATAATCTAAGAATACATGTTTTCTAGATAAAAATACAAGTCTAACTTTTACAAATTTGTTGATAGGCCCAGTTGCTATATTTACCATTTAATTTTCACAACCCAATGTGTTTTTTCCGACTTATAAACATCTAACTAATTGGTTGTAACATGAAACGTGATCCCGGAACTCCATTTGATTATGTAACAAACCTTGTTATTGTTAACTTCATTTGAAGCATATGCATTGCGTTTTATTTATTAATTATTCAAATTATAAAATAAACGTTGTTTCATTCAATCAAAACAAGTTTTTCTATTTTGTAAATAATTAACATGTCCAAATAAATCGTTGAATCAACTATAAAAATAGGATTTGAAAGTGTATCCTTTAAAGCATTCAAGACTTTTGACCCAATTGAACTCACCATATTAGATATGTTTCCACCTGCAAGCTTCATTTTTGACAATCTTTTTTGAGATGTCCCAATTTTTCACATATCCAACAAGCTAACTTCGATTTCTTTTTGTCTTGACCATTATCCCAATTTAACTTCCTTTTATTTCCCTTAACCTTGAACTTAGAAAACTTGATAGTCATGTCACGAATCAATTGACCACTAGCCATTTTTAATTATAAATCAAATCCACTAAACCCCAATAAATCAAATTAATTTGCCATTCTTTGGAATCTTGAAATGTAAAATCAAATCAAAAATTCCAAAAACAAAGCTACTGCCTTTTTGATGGAAATGCCACTTTGAATTGAAACAACCAATTACTCCAAAATCACGAATAAGATGATTTGTGATTCTTGCGACCACGATTTGAGATCAACAGAAATAATCCAATTGATATGTAACCGAACCTAGACTGTGATTCTTGTGACCACAATAAATCTTTGCAAATAAAGAATAAACCAAACCTTTTGTTGAAATTAAATTATAAACCGATAAACCCCAGTCATTTGTAGAATAACCATATATAAATCAAACCTTTTGTATAATATATCATATCCAATTTCAGACCAAGTAGAACATAAGTTGATCATTTCAATCCAATGAGCAAAACCAAACAACTTTTCAAACTAAGTACAAAATCCAACCTTATTTATCCTTTGTAAATCCAAGAACAAAATCAAATTTAGAGTAGATGTATGCAAACCCAAATCAAGTCAATAACCTATAGGGTCAACCAATGGTTTCCAATTGATTCCGTAAACAAGTGTAAAGATCAACAATAACACAAAAAATCGATCTCGTGAGAAAAATGCAGAGTGTAATCGTTCACGGTGTGAAGATTGAATGAATAGAAGACATTATGAATATAAATCAAGCACAAAAGTAAATAAACTTCTGTATATTGCTCTCTTATTTGAAATGATTACAAGTGAGTATGAAATCAGGAAAATGCAAAAGTCTACTTAATTACATCAAAAGCAAACTATTTATACTAAAGAAAAATGTTCTCGTGTAAGAAGTAAGTTCTCGTGTGGATACTTTGGTTCTCGCGCGACTAGATATTCATAATCTTTATTTGATTTCTCGATCCTCTAGGTTCAATCACTACGATCTCCCCTAGGCTCGTTGAATCAATTCTTTAGAAGTCCACGTCTGCAACCTTGTAACTACCCCATAAGCATACATCTTGTTATTCAGGGACTTTGTAATCAACAAACCAAATTGTGCTGCTAGAAAATGAACTAATTCATCAGCTGCAATCGGACAAGCCTGCAACCTCATCAAATCATCCCTTTCAAATTTGAGCAGATCCATAGGGTCGATGATACAATAATCTCTATCAATAAAATGTATTATAGCATGCCCTGTCTCCTTCTCACAACTCCACCACATAAGCTTAGCCAAACTGTTAACCAGTATAGGAGCGTGTATAGGGATCTTCCTCGCATATCTTGGATGCTTGTAAACTCATATCTTCATGGGCTTATTGGTGTTTGGATCTATATGAGTCTCATCCTTAATGACTTTAGATTTAGTAGTCTTAAAGTCTTTGAAGTTGGATTTACTTTGCCTCCAGATCATATTTCGTATCCAGTTTGCCTTCCTATAATTTCTCGGATTAATAAAAAGAAAACAACCCATAACATACAAGTTAGAATCTCTAAGTGTATGAAAGTCATGCTTATCTTGATAGTACTTAATTGTTCCAGCCCTTCTTTTTATCACATACATCTTGTTCCAGCATCATACGCCCAGTTGATAATAGCCTCCAGATCATATTTCGTATCCAGTTTGCCTTCACATACTACGCTTTGACCTGCAAGATTCTCAGTCTTGTCAGTCGTCTGCTTATCACCAGTGTCATCAACTATCTCTCCCTCCTCAACCGAGATATCAAAAATAAGTCTTTAAGACTATTCCCAAAGACATCTGTATAATTCACCGTTTCCTCTAAACCATTAAAAGGTCTAAAATCTTCATCAAATTCTTTAGCAAGTATTTGTTGATAGAACGTGTAAAACTCGTTTTCGTACATCTCCTCAGTAGCGAGATCCGATGGTACATAGTCATCTGTATCATTAGGTCTTGGTCCAGAGACATTAGCAGAACCTAAAGAACTAGAGGGACCAGTTGTCAAACCCATTTGGCCACGCTGATCATCATCATCATCTCCCTTTTTCTTTCCTTTGTTATCATTCTCATTATCACCACCACCATCACCATCATCCTCATCATCATCATCAATATCATCATCTTCATCACAACTAAAATCCACCATGTCTAAATCATCATCATCATGCACAAGCTTAGTAAATGGTATATCATGCTCAGGCTTAACAAACATCTCTCTACTAAGAACTACAGGTCAATCCTTAGTAACCTCATCAAGAACAGTGTTAGTTGGTTCTTGATCAACATTAGCAGTCTTTGTTGCCTTTTCAGATGCAACAGGATCATCAACATGCTCTGTAGTATTAGCAGATCAACAGTAGTATCAGGACCAGCAGAGTGCTGTCTACTAGACTCTCCAACTTCTATAGTATGCTACTATGCAAATGTGAATGGAACTCTAGAAGTGAGGTCTCTAATATTATGCTCTAGAATCTAAACATAGCTAAATATGAACTGTTGCTGATATTCAAGATTCTTGATCCTCTCATCCTACTTCAACATCTACCTATAAAAATCATCAATCACTTGTGTCTTTTCCAACATATCTTTCTCCAATAAACTGACTCCCTACTCATAGATACCCAAGTGGGTGATCCAAAACAAGTCTCTGCATGTTGTCTTGGCTCAGGAGTAGTGTTTATGAAGTCATCCATGCCAAACATATCATTTGGGCTTTGATCCCTTAGAGGTGTGCTCATCATATCATCACTAGTGGGCATCACAGATGATGTTACAATTGTAAACTCTATAACGATCATTAGAATATCATGGTGTATAGCCACACTAACCGTGACTTGTGGCTCTGTCACTGGAATATCAGTACTGGTCGACATAATGGTCATTGGGGTCCGATGCTTTCGCAGAACACCTCATCCTCTACCCCTCCCACGTGGACTAGTAGAATCAGCTATTTTCCTAGCCACTCTTTTCTTATTCCTCCGAGTATTCGGTGAGTCTTCAGGAACAAGATTATCCAAATCCTCAGCAGTGCGCTTAGTAGGTGTTTCTAGCACTCTGGGTCTCTCTTGTAGAACATAAGGAACATTTCCTATCTGTTTACTATCAGTCTAACTATCACTACTGAACCAAGTGTTTACCTTATCCTCAACCAACATCCTAGTACCCTAGGAACTTCCTGGAGCATCATTAGGAGTTCTGGAAGAAGGACCTGCTTTATCATCTAATGAGTATCAACATCATGCTATTGGTGTGAGGTCTGATCATTTGCCTGATAACCATCAACAAATCGGCCAAATTTGGCAAAATGATCTCCCTTCCACGCATTCCTGCATGCTCCCATCAAATATGTAAATATGTCTTTCTTCATCACCATTACAATATATGTGGTAGAATCAGACATAGCTAACTCTGGATGAGCAGCGTTTATGATCATCCGGATAAATTAGGGATACATGATGAACTTCTTCCTGACAGCAGCTATCACAACCAAGAAACTTGTCACACCCCAACCTTAATGGTAGAAACATTGAGATGTGAGGGTTAAGATTGTTAAAAGCCACACAACGCTACTTCAAAGTGCAATATTATTAAGCATAAGGATCATATTGTAACATTACATTCATAAATCTCAAACAAACAACCATACATAATCCAAATTAAAACTTTCAGATTAAAGGTGAGTTCTTTATTATTTCTAGGTCTAATCCTAGATGAATTCAAATCTTTAAGATTAATATTTGAGCTTGCACATTCCCTGAAACATGTTAGAAAATACAGTCAACATATGATGTTGGTGAGTTCCCATAAAATTTTATATACATATATAAAACCTTTTAAGAGGCAATTCATGTCATAGGTTAAGAAATAATGCAAGAATACATAGATAGCATAATGATACAATCAAACCTTGACAAAGATACAACCACAACAAAATATAAGATTAGCTAAGTTTACTTGGTTCCCATGATGAACAAGAATGCGTCATCAGGAGCCGGCAATAACCTCGGCTTTAGCACCAAATAGGCTTGTTAAGCCCATAGATCTATGATGTCGCTAGGCTAGCAATAGTTAATGATTGTTTTTACAAGATGTCTATCATATAATATCCACCAATATCTCAAATAACCATGACAAATTAACAAGATGAATTGCATGTGCTTTACAAGTATTTAAAGAGTTAACAAGTGTACATTTATACGGTTAACATGCTTCACCCCTAAAAGTGTGAAATAAAGTAAACGGGTATGAAAACTCACATGATATACGATGTACTTTGAATAATAATAAGACTAGAATAACACCAACGATTTCTTCACAATTTACCTAAGAGTGGATGTTCCAAGATTAGATTATAACCGGTAAAGTCAAGAGATGATTTGAGACAACTAGTGTTTCAATTGTGATTGGGGATTTTTAACAATTAATTTGAAAGACGATGGATTTAATAACAATAATTCAAAATTGTTGAAATCGAGGTATTTGACATAGTTTAAATATTTAGTCCATAAGGATCGATAAGATAGTGTTTAAATATTAAAATATGGAAAATAACTAATCTTTAATAACTAATTATTTATTTGCATTAGCAACAAGTCTCAATTTTAAATAAGTGTGAAATAATATATGATTTGGTGTAGATTAAATTAAAATATAAACCATTTAACGCTTTAAAATAAAGAATATAGGAGTATTATTTCTTTATACTTTGTTTTTACTAAATGATTTCTGGAATATTTAATTAAAGTAAATGATTTATATTTTTTTTAATATAATATTTTTGTATTTTCTGGTATTTAAATACCTAAATAATGATTAAAAAAATAGATGTAAGTGGCCGGGTTCGAACCCAGGACCTCCTATGTATGTGTGCGATGGTTTACCAGTAGGCTAGGTAGCCTTTGCCTATCTAAACCACTGACTAAAATATAAAAACAATATCTTGTTAATCCCAAATTGACATAAACCCTAGATTAAAATCGAACCAATAGAACACAAATCATTGATGTTAATGAAATTAACCATAGGGCTTAATTCCCCATGATTAATCGAGGTTGTGGGTGTTAGAATCACCTGATTTGGTTACGGAATTGAGCCGATGGAGTTCGAAAAGGGCCGCGGCTGTTCGTCTCTTTGAATTCGTTGGTAGCTTGCGAATTTGTTGAAATTGAGAGTTCTAAAAGTTGAAAGAGGATATTCGAACATTTTGTTGGATCTTATATGCCCAAGACACATACAAGATTGATGTGGTTAGTACGTTATGATCCAAGTAGGGTCATACCCAATAACAAGCTAGGCAAACACCGATAAATATTTATTTGTTGATATGATCAAGCAAAATAATATTGACACCAATTTAGAAAATGGGTTTTCTGAATTATTGCTTTTGAGATAGAACAAATTATATGGATATTTTGTTCATGAATATCATTTGTAATGTTATTTAAATAAGTTAAATAACATCAAATAAAAGAGTGTTTAAGTTATAAAATTAAAATGGGTTTATTATATAACTTAATTAGTTATTACAATGAATTAAAAAGGAGTTTTCAAATGGGAGGGAACCCATTTTTGAACCCAATTTTCGGCGCCGCCCCTTGGTGGTTGGCCTTGGGATTCCTTTGTCTTGTTTTTATGCAAGACATTAACTTGTTCAATTAACACACTCAACTCTCTCTCTCATACATGCAAGATACTTCCATTCTCTCTTCTTTCTCCTAGCATTTTTGGATCTAAGAGGGTTTTTTTGAAGAGTTTTTTGGTGTCAAGACTCCTAACAAGTTGGGTATTTGCAGAGCTTGTGGGTATACAAGCTTGAGGTTTTCTCCTTGAAGACTACACTTTCAAGAGCATCATCTTCTCTCTTTCATCCATCTCGTATTGCCTTGTTCTTGAAAGGTAGTATTCAAGAACATCCTATGGTTGTTTTTCTTGATAGCATTTCTTTTCACATATATATATGATCCTTGTTCTTGGGTTTGTTTTCTTGAACATATAAATGTTTATTTTCAGAATCTAAAACAAGTTTTAACTCCCTAATATCCGCTGCGTTTTGTTGTTTAAATGGTTAAACATCTTTGTTAAACTTGTAAGAACCCAACAATGGCATCTAGAGCCGGTTATGTGGAAAACTTGCTTCAAAGTCCAAGAAAGTTAGTTTTGTTGGACTTTTTCAACCCATTAGGGGCTGTTTTGTTGTGGATGAATGATCCCTTATCTTTCAAAGTTTTATCTTACATGCTTTAGAATAACCTTGAAAGATTAACATCAAGTGGTTGATTGTTTTGTTTGACTAAACCCTAAAGTTTGGGTTTATGTTGGCCGAAACTTTAAGGGTAAAAGGGAGTTCATGGTTGTTCTTGGATGTTGTATTTGATACATATTTTGGTGCATAACATAGCCTTGACCTAATGTGTTTTGGATTTGGATGAATGTGATTTTCATGTTTGGTTTTTTTTATTAAAAGGTTGTAATAATAATTTTGGTGTTTGTATCTTTGGGTTGTAATTTATTTATTCATTGGTTATGTTAATAAATAGATTAGGTGCATTTCTTTTATTAGAAAAATTGTATTAGGATATGATTTTGTAAAAGAAGATGCACAAGTTGGAGACTCAAGGAAGGCACAAAGAAGGGCACAAAGACATGGACACTTGAAGCCTTTGGATGCGGTTTCAAGTGGGAGTTCTTGGACACTTTGATGTGTTGTTATTACCCTTAGGAAAGACCAAATGACAACACTTGTGATGGCAAACAAGTGTGGTCACCTTAGTGGCTATGGTTATGCACTTATGATTGAATGGTTGTGCTTGTTTGGTTGTTTGTTTTTATGTTGGATGTTTGATATATGGATATGCATAACAAACAAATTTATAAACATAACAAGCTGAAAATAAATGTTCTTTATCATTAAGTGGTTAATAAAAGGTTATTAAAAGGATTAATGATTTTAAATAAAAAGGGTTTTATTAAAAGACCATAGGGTACCATGTATTTGAAAGCATGCAAATACAAGGTACATAGAGTTTTCTAACTAACTAGATTAGAAAACTTAAAATGTCTTTTGAAAACAGTTTAACACCGTCCTTTTACACAACACTTGAGTCCCTTGAAAACTCTTATGGGATAAAGGTCACCTAACCATTTTGAGGGAACTTGTGATTTGAGGTGGGAATGCCATATTTGTGGGATAAAGATCACCTAACCACTTATATTGGTAAACTCACATGTGTGTGTAAGTAGGGTAACTTGATTTGCAAACCATGTTAAATGGATCACCTACATGTGGTTTACAAAAGGTGTTGATGGGATTAACATGCCGACTATACATATGATGTTTAAGTCGATCCCATACCTCTAGAAGTTGCAAAGGGTTGCAATTGTCAAACGTTGACTACCTTGTTAATTTAAATAATGGGATAAAGGTCACCTAACCACTATTTAAATGTAACGTTGGATTCTAGAATTTTATTTTGTGTATGACACATAAAGGTATTTATAATTAAATATGATAATATCGTAAATACTAAAATTGAACTTTGTTAAATTTTGTAGATGGCCACCAACAACAATGAAAATATGATATTCCGTCCGCTCATACCCTATCACTAAGAACCATTCTCCAAAAGGAGCGTCTAAACCATAACAATTCATTGATTGGTTCGAAACTTGAGAATTGTTCTCAAGCAAGAGAAACGGTCATATATCTTAGACGATCCGATTCCCGATGAACCCAATGAGGAAGATGAAGAGGCCTATATGAATTGGGTGAAATACACTGAGGACTCGGTCCAAGTGTCTTGCCTCATGTTGGCAAGTATGACTCCGGATCTCCAAAAGGAGTACGAACATCACGGAGCATACGACATGATAACCCAGTTGAAGGAAACGTTCCAACAACAGCAAGGGTAGAGCGCTTCGAAACAGTTCGAGCACTCCATGCATGTCGTATGGATGATACCCAATCGGTCTCGTCTTATGTACTTAAGATGAAGAGCCACATAGACCGCCTCGAAAGGCTGAATTGTCCCATCTCGAAAGAGTTGGCTACGGATTTGATCCTCAACTCTTTGTCAAAAGGTTTGACAATTTTTGTTATGAATTATAACATGAACGGTTGGGACAAGAACATAACTGAGCTTCACTCTATGCTCAAAACAGCCGAGGCAGCCATGGGTAAAAGGGGTTTACCCCGTTCTCACCATCAATGAAGGTGGGAACAAGAAGAAGCCTCACCCCGCACCCAAGGCAAGTGTTGCCAAAGGTAAAGGGTACGTTGGGGAAAGGGAAAGAGAGTGGTAAAAAGGGCCACCACCAAAACCACGGAGAAGAAGCAAAAGGTTGCTTCTGATGACCCATGCTTTAAGTGTGGGAGATTGACATTGGGCAAGAAATTGTCCTGTCCATCTCAAAGAGTTGAAAGCTAAGAGGGATGCCTGGCAGACTCAGGTACAATTTTCATGATTCATATTGATCTCAATTTAATATCCTCTAACACATGGGTATTGGATACCGATGTGGGACTCATATTTGCAATTTGTTGCAGGGTTCAAAAGAAGTAAAGACTTCAAGAAAGGGGATGTTAGCCTCTACATGGGCAATGGGGCAAAAGTTCAAGTTGAAGCCCGAGGGGACTACATCTTAAAGCTTCCAAATGGTTTGGAAGCAATTTTGAACAATGTTTTGTATGCTCCTAGTTTGACTAGGAACATTATTTCAGTTGCCCAATTAAGACAATATGGTTATGTTTTGACGTTTATTGAAAATGAAATTCATGTTTCTTTAAATGACATCTTTATTTTAAAGCTACTCCTATTAATGGTATTATGAATTGGTTCGTGAAAACACATTATATGATAGCTCGTTGTATACCAAACCACCACCAAGAAGCTCAAATTAGATTTGAGTGACACCTATCTTTGCATTGCCGTCTTGGTCATATAAACAAGAAGCGCATACAAACACTTCAAAAGATGGTCTTTTAAAAGCAAGTGAATATGATTCATTTGATGTATGTGAATCTTGTTACAAGGCAAAATGACTAAGGCACCTTTTAGTGGCAAAACCGAAAGGGCAAAAGATTTATTAGTATCATACATTCGGATGTATGTGGTCCTTTTAAGCCAATGACTAGGTATAATGAAAGATACTTCATTACCTTCACCGACGACTATAGTAGGTATGGGTATGTGTACTTGTTAAGACACAAAGATGAAGCTTTTGAAATGTTCAAAACCTTCCAAAATGAAGTAGAAAATCAACTCAACAAATCAATAAAAATTCTCCGCACCGATAGAGGAGGTGAATACCTGAGTGATGCTTTTAGAGATCATCTTAGAAGTTGTGGGATTATCTCACAACTATCTCCACCTGGAACACCACAACACAATGGTGTGTCCGAAAGGAGAAATCGAACTCTATTGGATATGGTTCGATCTATGATGGCTAAAGCTCATTGCCTCTATCATTTGGGGTTTCGCTTTGCTCTCTGCGGCCCGTATTTTGAATATGGCCCCAACCAAGAAAGTGGAAAAGACACCTTTTGAAATATGGCATGGAAGGGTTCCATCTCTATCATATTTAAAGTGTGGGGATGTGAGGCTTATGTAAAGACTCCCACCTCAAACAAGTTAGAAAGTCGTTCCACTAAGTGTATCTTTATTGGATATCCTAGAGATTCTATGGGATATTATTTCTATGATCCATTGGAACAAAAGGAGTTTGTTGCCAAGAAGGGTGAGTTCTTGGAAGCCAAGTTCCTTATGGAAGGAGCTAGCAGTAGAACAGTGGATCTTGAGGAGGATCAAGAACCACAACCCGATACACGTTTGGTTGACACTAGCACTCAACATGAGGATGTTGAGAATGATCAAATGGTTGATCAATACACACAAAACGTTCGCAAATCTGGTAGAACTAGTAATCCACCTGAAAGATATGGATTTTTCATGGATGGGTGCTATGTGGTTGATTCCGATGAACCAATCACATACCATGATGCAGTGTCCAATTTGGATTGTGACAAATGGCTTGAAGCCATGAACGTTGAGATGCAATCCATGTATGACAACCAAGTGTGGGACTTGGTTGTACCACCTCTTAGCTCCAAGGTAGTTGGAAGTAAGTGGGTTTTCAAGAAGAAAACGATATGCATGGAAACTTGGATACTTATAAAGCTAGACTTGTAGCAAAAGGTTTCACTCAAACTCAAGGGTTGATTATGATGAGACCTTCTCGCCTGTTGCAATGCTAAAGTCTATTAGGATATTATTTGCCATAGCTGCTCATTATGATTATGAGATTTGGCAAATGGATGTCAAAACGCTTTTTTAAATGGATATCTTGAGGAAGATTCTATATGGTTCAGCCTGAAGGTTTTGTCGACCCAAAACATCCTAACAAAGTATGCAAGTTAAAGAATCAATCTATGGATTGAAGCAAGCGTCAAGAAGTTGGAATCACCCGTTTTGATGAAGAGGTAATTAAATTTGGGTTCATCAAAACGCTGATGAGGCTTGTGTGTATAAAAAGGCTAGTGGGAGCATCATCACTTTCCTAGTATTGTATGTCGATGACATCCTACTATTTGGAAATGACATTCCAACCTTGGAAGGTATAAAACCTGGCTTGGAAGCTGTTTTTCCATTAAGGATCTTGGTGAAGCCGCCTATATTTTGGGAATAAAGATCTATAGGGATAGATCAAGGCGGTTGATAGGTTTAAATCAAAGTGCATACATTGATAAGATCTTGAAAAGGTTCAAGATGGAGAACTCTAAGAAAGGTACGGTACCTATTCAAAGAGGAACGATATTGAGTAGAAATGAAGGATCCCGTATGCATCTGCTATAGGATCCATCATGTATGCAATGATATGCACTAGGCCGACGTGTCATGCGCTTTGAGCATGACAAGCCGATACCAGCAAATCCTGAAAATAGTCATTGGATGGCTGTTAAGAACATACTTAAGTACCTAAGGAGGACTAAAGATATGTTCCTAATCTATGGATCTGGTGGGAGGAACTCGTGGTAAAAGGTTACACGGATGCGAGTTTCCAAACTGATCGGATGACTCACGATCACAATCGGGATACATTTTCATCCTAAATGGAGGAGCAGTCTCTTGGAAGAGCTCTAAACAAGATGTGGTGGCATTATCAACTACAGAGTCAGAATACATCGCCGCTTCATTAGCAGCTCAAGAAGCTGCATGGTTGAAGAAATTCATTGCCGATCTAGGGGTTGTCCCTTCCATTCAGGACCCCCTAGAAATTCTTTGTGATAATGAGGGTGCGATTGCTCAAATCAAGGAACCCCGTGCACATCAAAAGACTAGGCCATTGAGCGAGATTCAACTACATAAGGGATGAAGTTGAAAAGGAAAGATATGTATTCGCAAAGTTCACACGGATCAAACATTGCGGATCCACTCACGAAGCTCCTTGAAAAGCAAAGCATGAAGGTCATACTTGTGCCATGGGACTTTATATTCTAGTGACTGGATTTGATCTTGTAATTTTGTATTTGGATATTGGAACCTTTTATTATTTGAATGAATTATTTGGTTATAATGCTTCAACTAATGTTCCAATTTTGCATGTTTAATCCATGAGTAAATCATTTACTCTAAACGTCCGTAGTCGTTCATACTTGTGGGAACAAGTATGAGGGTAAGACTATTATGAACTTGGATTGGTTGATATTCATATGGATGAATATATAGCAAAGGGTTGCTGCCAAGTTCATAGATATTTGTGGGATACAAATATTGGACTGACCCGCATCTCAAATATTACTACATGGAATCTTCTTGATTGATCATAAGTAAATTTGAGTAAAGGCGAATATCATTTGGTATCCTCTGACCTGAGATACATATTGGGTCTTGATATTCACCGGGTATTATACTTTGACTTAGTTCTTCGCTGTTCAAAACACGGCAGTACATAAGACTAAATTCAGTATAGCACGAGGTGATTGTGAGAGACGTATGTAATCAAGATGGGATTTGTCCCTCTTATTCGTTGAGAGTAAGATGTCTAAGGCCTGCTAAAGTTAAGTCAATGGAGAATGATCATTCTGTGTCTCTAAGATTTAACATGACATCTGTGACAAAAGGATAGATGATTGATTCACCTAAACATTTTCGAGTAAGATACTTGAAGGGGATGATGTTATTGAATGGCTCTTAGTCATACGATTAAGGGTAGTAAACCGTTGTTAGGCGGTATTTACTGCTTGCATCATCATCTTCTATGAATCTTGTGCAAGTGGAAGATTGTTGGATCTTATATGCCCAAGACACATACAAGATTGATGTGGTTAGTACGTTATGATCCAAGTCGGGTCATACCCAATAACAAGCTAGGAAACACCGCTAAATATTTATTTGTGATATGATCAAGCAAATAAATATGACACCAATTTAGAAAATGGGTTTTCTGATTATTGCATTTGAGATAGACAAATTATATGGATATTTGTTCATGAGATATCTTTGTAATGTTATTTAAATAAGTTAATAACATCAAATAAAAGAGTGTTTAAGTTATAAATTAAAATGGGTTTATTATATAACTTAATTATTTATTAACATGATTAAAAAGGTTTTTTAAATGGGAGGGAACCCATTTTTAAAACCCAATTTTCGGCCGCCCCTTGGTGGTTGCCTTGGATTCCTTTGTCTTGTTTTATGCAAGACATTAACTTGTTCAATTAAACACACTTAACTCTCTCTCTCTCTCATACATGCAAGTACTTCCTTCTCTCTTCTTTCTCCTAGCAATTTTCGGATCTAAAGGGTTTTCTTGAAGAAGTTTTGGGTGTCAAGACTTCCTAACAAGTTGGGTATTTGCAAGAGCTTGTGGGTATACAAGCTTGAGGTTTCTCCTTTGAAGACTAAACGTTCAAGATCATCATCTTCTTCTTTCATCCATCTCCGTCTTGCTTGTTCTTGAAAGGTAGTATTCAAGAACATCCTATGGTTGTTTTCTTTGATAGCATTTCTTTTCACATATATATGATCCTTGTTCTTGGGTTTGTTTTCTTGAACATATAAATGTTTATTTTCAGAAT
>JACCIY010001252.1:0-59118 GCA_025506505.1 Flaveria sonorensis
CCTAGCAAAGTGTCCCATTTGGTTACAGTTATACACTTCACCTTGCTTTTGTCTAGTCCAAACTTTTCCACTGATACATTGTTGGGAACTTTCTTGCGGTTCTCTTGTAGAACTTCTTGGCTCTACGAGTGAGAAGAGCCTTTTTGCTAGACTATCTCCATGTATTCTAGATCATCTGGATGGATGCAATCTAAGTATTCAATAGTAAAGAGAAAGTTGTCACAACTTTCATCAGCAGACATAAAGACTTGTGATGAGCTTGTCTCTTGGAATGGGCTTCCTTGGATGTAGTTCTCCCTTGGTGTCTTGGGGAAGGTGATGAAAAGACCCTTTTGTGAGTTGTCAGGGTAGCAGATAAATGAGTTGTGTTGTCGCTCTGCTATCTCTTTCAACCACATGAAGAGCTGAACTCTGTTGATTGCTGGAAAACTGCTTGATGGATTCTACATGTTCATCTCCATCTGGTAGCCATTGAGGATACCATACAACTCTATGAGAGTAAGAGTGGAGAGGTTCTCAATTCTGTTAATGGCCTACAGTAGTGAGTTTATTGTTTGGGAAGAGAGAACATGAACTTTCTCACAATGTCCCTATTCTCTAGTTTTAACTCCAACATCCATGAGAGTATCTACAATCTCACATACCTCCCTGAAGTATTGCTGAGTTATAGTTTCACTTGTCTTGTAGGTGAAATTCTCAAACTGCTGCTTCATAAGGTCCTTCTTGTTTTCTTCAGCCTCATCAGACCCCTCATACATAGCTTCAGTACATCCTAGGGTTGCTTAGCAGTTTTGCACTTCTTGAAGCCTCTGTATATAGAGTTGGGAAGAGCAGTTTTAAGAGTGGCCATGGCCTTCTGATCTATGTCAATCTTCTTCCAATCTTCTTCAGAATAGTCAGTCACTTCCTTTGGTATCATCCCACCACCAGCGGTAGCTGAAGTGGTGCTTGGGATGTGAGGTCCTGTTACAACAGATCTCCACATCCTATTATCTTGAGACTTGATGAACCCTTTCATATGTTGGCACCAAGTGTCAAAGTCATCAAGATTGATTAGTGGAGACTTTGTCATTGTATCGGTTTCCATATCAGCCTTTGAGAGAGTTGCCATTTGAGCTGGTAAGTGTATTGTGAAACTGAAGGGATTTAAGATGGTGACATCTTACAATCAAGAGCCTAAAATGCTCTGATACCAATTGTAGCACCGAGACAGGGAGGTCAATGCAACAGTTCATAATGTTTTGAGAGACTTAGAACACTTAGCAGATCAAATAGGAACCGTTTAAAAATGAAACAAAAAACACAAGTAAAAGAACATAACAAGTACACAATAATATGATTTCTCAAGAATGTTGTATTTGCTCTTAAGTTCTTTTTACAAAGTATTACAAAGCTTAACTGATGACAATACTTGAGATACTTTATACTACATCCTATAGCCGGCCATACTTTGAAAACCAGCCGAAAACACTAATCTAGACAACAAGATCAATGTAAAGTTAAAAAACAGATTGTCGTGACTATGACATACCATAGCTCACATCCTAATATATTACAAAAAGGATAAAAGTACATAAAAAAAAAAAGTTACAGACATTATGATCATTTCTACAGTTGACAAAAGTATGGACTTTCACCAACTCATATAATTGGTGAGTCTTCTCAGTTGATAGCGAAAAGTGGTTCAACTTTGTCAAAAGAAAGTCAGATAAAGCATGTCTTCTGTCTTCGGAAGAAATCAGTCCATTGGCTTCGGAAGACTTTGTCTTGAAGCTTCGAAGACTTTGTCTTGAAGCTTCGGAAGACTTTGTCTTGAAGCTTCGGAAGACTTTGTCTTGAAGCTTCGAAAGACTTTATATTCGGCATCGGATAATGGTCATTTGGCTTCGGAAGATTTGATGCCTAGTGTAATTCATTGAGTTGTATCAAATCTTCCAAAGTAACTTCCTTATACTTCACATGTACATGCTAAAACTCTTTGGTTGCATAAGTCTCTAAGTGTAATCTTTAGAGTCACGATTTCTGTTGTAAATATTATATAAATTATCAGTACATTATGTATAAGCAAGTTTAATAATTTTATCCAATATAAATGTTTTTGTAATTTGTATATATATATATATATATAATATATACACATATATATAACTATACCCTGTTTGGTTTACGCGTCTTGCATATCACTATAACCTTGCATAATTGTAATAAGCGTCTTAAATCACATTAGGTGGGAGTTTGGAAATTCAAGTTTTAACCAACTTTTGACTTATTTATTTTTAAAAAGTTAATAAGTCAATAATATGTTTGAAAAATATAAAAGAAAAATTAATAAGTAATTTTAAATGGTTGAAAAGTAGATTTTAAAAAGTAATTTGAAAAGTTAAATGTCAAAAGTACTTTAAAAAAAAAAAAAATCTCAAACACCCCCTAATATTATTACATTAATATCGTATGTTAATTAATATATTTTTAAACTCGCCCAGTAATGCATAAGTAATTATAGTTCATATATGTTATCAATACCAAGAGCTTAACTGCTTTAATATCTTAATGTTTTTAATCGCGATTTGTAACCTTCAGGTGCGTGTGTTATACCTTTCCACTCACTTGGATTAATCAAATCGGTTGCCCATGAAGTTTATTTCCTCGCATTTGTTTCCTTCCATTGACTACTATTAACCAGATGACAAAATTTGACCAAAGGTTGACCTCATTACCAAACGTCACCATTGAACCTTGTTACCATGAACCACCACTGTTATCACAAACCATCATGATCCGGCGTCTCTAGTCACCACCCCCATCACCGGCAGCCGCTAGTTTTGCTGGAGAACTCGCCGGAATTCTCAAAATCTCTAGATCTTGTTGATAACACACATGCAACCATGAAATGATTCGTTATCAAATGAAACCTTCTAAAATCATCGAATAGCACTGAAATTCTTACCCTGGAAGTCGTAGATCTGAACCTCTATTGCTTGAAACCATCGTAAACCGCCTTGACAACCCTCAATTGTCTTGGTCAGAACCATAAGCTGCAACCACCGGTACTATTCACCATTGCAGCCACCACTGCTGCTATTTCATCTTGCCGGAGGCCGGAACAAAGCCCTAAATCGCCCCAACACTAGTATCATACCTTCACCACCACCATGACCACCACTACCACACACCAAACTGCAAACCACCCTCACCATAACTCGTCGATGTTATGGGCCTGCACCATCATCGTCTTCGCGAACCTTTAAAACATCACCCCCAACGACTATTGTTGCCGATAGGGGTGGTTGTGGCCACTGTCACCGCCGCACGAGGCGGCTGTCCACGTCTCACCACCACCACCACCCTCTTCGTGACCCGAACCACCTCCACAGCTGTGAAACTACCTAAACCATCACCACCATCATCATTAGAGAATCGAGATCTACCAGGAGGTACCCTCCACTCGTCGTCGGAGACTCGCTTGAGCTTCAACCTGCTGCCGAAACCCTAGAGGGTTCCCTCTTCTTCCTGTATCTCTCTTTCTTTCTATATACTCTCTCTTTCTCTCTAAGTGTGTGTAAGGAATATGTGTAATGGGGGCTATGGTTTATAAAAATGTAAATATAAGTAGGGTTTGCAAGGAATCTATTACAAACACTGCTCAATTCTTGTATCGCGTCTCTTTCGAGGTGCTAATACATTGTCGAAGGTTTACATATTAATTTCGTACATAAATGACTTTAGGAATTTGCATTATTTGGTCATCTGATTTTTAATCATTTGCAACTTGAAACTTATCGGTCCGTTTAGCCGGTGATTGTTCAGATTATTTGTAATTATAAATGTTAAATCTAAAATAGATATTTTGTAATATTTACTATATTCGATCCGTACGTTATTTGGTATATTATTGTTCTTAGTAATAATCGCGTTATCGCTGCTATAGATTGTCAGTGTGTGCTTGGTTCGAGTGAGTTTTTGGAATATTTGTGTTCATTATGCAAAATACATTCATACACTTTGTTTTACTATATGTTTAGTTATCCTAACGGGTTTTAGTTATTTGTCATATATAGGTTTGTAATTAAACAAGTTAATTACACAAATAGTCCTTGTGGTTTACCTAAAGTAACAAATTTGAGTATTAACTTTTTTGAGTAACAACTTTGAGTATTGTGGTTAATATTTGTAACACCTGTGGGTACTAAGCGTAACGACCGTTTGTTTTAAACGGATTACCCCATCACGTGCCAAAAACGTGAGGGTAATTTAGTCAAATCAAATTAAAACGTATACTTTACCAATTTAAACCCTTTCTTCATCATCGTCTTCATTTCTTCTTCATCATCTTCATTTCTTCTTCATCGTTTTCAAAACTTGAAGCCCTAATTGTTTCAAGTAACCATGGTTATGTGCAAATGTGGTAGAGCAGCCATAATAAAAACCTCTTGGACTAACAACAACCCTGGACGACGCTTCTACTCTTGCCCACAACTGGTAATTTCTTCTAAACCATATGCAACTTCTGAATCCGTAATTAGATCTTCATCTATCCCTGTTTATTTGCAGCGATCAAAGTGCACATTTTTTGTTTGGATTGATCCTCCGATGTGTCCCCGTTCAGCTGAAATCATTCCAGGGTTGTTGAAATCAAAGAACCACCTTGAAGCCAAAGTTAAAACACTAACAGAAGAAATTGAAAGGAAGAACAAGAAATTGATGTTAAGTTGGTTAATGTTTGTAGTGTTTGGTGTTTTTTGTATTCTATATGATGTAGTTCAAGTGTGTAACTTTTTGATTTATGAATGAAATGGGAAATGTTCAATGTTGTTTGAATTATGTAATTGATATGATTCCGTTGATTGTGTTATGAAATGGGATGATATGATTTTATTGATTGTGTTATGTATGGCCAATGTGGATGGAAAGAAATAAAAAGAAATAACAATGTCAAATTGTGAATGAAATGGGATGAAATGACATAACCAAACTGTGTTATGTTAGGGTTATGAATGGGTAGTGTGGATGGAAATATGTAGTGTGTGTTAAAATTTAATAACCAAACCAATGTGCAGTGTGTGTGTTGAAATGTAATAACAAAACAATGTGAAATGTGATAAAATGATGTGCAGTGTGTGTTAAAATGTAATGACCGATCTAACATAACCAAAATGCAGCGAAAATGAAAGAAAAACCATTGACCCATTAATCAATATATCATAACCAAACCAATGTGCAGTGAAAATGAAAGACATAACCATTGACCAATATCAATCATTTACCTGTAACTAAGAGCACAAGTAGTTAACTCATTGAACCATTAACCAAAAGCAAAGCTGCATTAAACCAACAAGTAACATACCAAAATACAGAACATTTCTTTTAACTACATAATAACCAAGTATCTTAAACCAAGAAGTTACATAAAAAAGTGCAGAACATTGTTTCAAAATACATAATGACCACCAAATATAAAAAACATCAGTAAAGTTTTAACAAAGTACACAACTGATAAATCTTCAATGAGTAGCAACTAATGGTTCCCCTTGTCCAGTACAACTCCTTTTGTTATGACCTTTTTTTCCACACTTTTTGCATGTCATTGTCTTCCACTTTCTAGTTAGTTTCCCATGCTTGACCACATCATCTTCCTTCTCCAATGCATCCTTTTTTCTCATCTTTCTTGGCCTCCTAATTGGTCTGTGATGCTTTGGCTCCTTCAACATTATAGGACACATTGATCTGGGCCACATGCTTCTACCATTAATAGGTCCAACTTTGTATGAATACACCTCCTTCCATGTATCCAAATAAAAACAAGAATCCACCCATTTTTCAGGAATATCAACCTCTTGACCATTCAATGACATATCCCAGATTGCTGCAACTGCATGTTTACAAGGAATGCTTAGTAGTTCCCACCTCCTACATGAACATACTTTCTCAGTAACATCAACAACACATTGTTCCCCATTATAACCTGTAACTTGAAATTTTGCTCCCCCATTCCATTTAACAGTCAACTTAGCAACCTCTTTTTTATTATCTCAAACTTCTTTGTCACATTAGGAGTTAACAACCCATCAGATTTATCTATGACTTTCATGACATTTACTATCCTTTTCATGAGATATTCTCTCATAAACTCCAAGGTAGTTATGATAGGCTTATCCCTTCCATCAACCAATCTTGAATTAAACACCTCACACATATTATTTAGTAGCACATCAGTCTTTGCTCTACCTGCAATCATATTTACATGCTATAGTTCAAACAAAGTAATCACACAACATTCATTTAAGTAAATTTAGACATGAAACAATAATGTTACTAACCTGAAAAGTGGCTTCTAGTCCAGTGAACAGCTGGAATTTGGTTTAAGCATTCAATGTTGCAACATTCATAGACTTCAAGTCTTCCATTTTGTTTTTAAATTCTTGGACTGTTGTTGCTGTTGCTATGTTCCATAAAATATCTTTGTATGCTTTGCCTCTCCATTGAAGCTTCATGTTTTGGTGAATGTGTCTTAAACAGTATCTGTGTTCAGCAGATGGGAATAGCTTTGAAATGGCCGGTATGATACCTTTTTGTCTATCAGAGATAAATGTAAAGTTGGAGTTCACATGTAAATCTAGATCTTCTCTTAGAATTTCTAGAAACCAAGCCCAGGAATTTGAACTTTTTGCCTCAACTATGGCATATGCAACTGGATATATCCTATTATTGGGATCCATACCCACTGCAGTAAGTAATTGACCTGGAAATGGACCCTTCATGAATGTACCATCCAAGCCAACTATATCCCTTCTACAAGCTTTAAAACCCAGTTTTAATGGACCAAGACAAACATAAATTCTTTTAAAAACTCTAACCTCAGAAGCAGGATTTGACTCAGGCTCAGTTTCAATTTTAACAGTGGTGCCTTGATTTTTCTGTTGCAATTCAAGAACATAATCTCTTAAATGATTGTACTGCTTGGTATAGTCACCCATTAACTGTTCCGAGGCTTGTGTCTTAGCCCTAAATGCTTTCATCCTAGAAACAGACATTTCATACCTTTTTTGCATCTGTTCTTGGATAGATTTGATTGGTATGGCCGGGTTAGACTCTATCTGTTCCAAAATTTGTTGACATAGCCAATTTGAAGTGAAAGCCTTGACAGATCTACTTTGAAGGCATCTGTGTTCTGGGTTGTAAGTCTTAACCATCCATGTTGGCTCCTCTTTTAATCTGGCAACATACAACACCCATGGACACTTGTTAGGTTTTTCTAGGGTTTTTCTCCCACCATCTTTTTTACTAGGACCCACTTCTTTGTTATCAGAGCTGATAACTCCTTTATGACCATAACTTTCTTTTTTATCTGACTTTGACCCTTATTATCAATAGTGGATTGACTTGGGCCTTGACTTGGGCCCTTATCAAACTGTGGTATTATCCCTCTACAAACAGCCCTTACTTTTTCTTGGTCATTCCTGTAAAATGCAATCTCCCTCCTTGTCTTAACAGCATGTCTTCGAATCAGTGATTTGACTTCTTCATTGTTCCCAAATTGTTGACCAACATAGAAAGTGCATGGATCTTTACAACCTTTTGTTGTTTTCTTAATCTTCTAATTGCCTTTCTCCTTCTCTTTTGATTAGGATCTTCTTCTTCTGATGAAGATGTCCCAATGAATCATTACTCAAGTAATCCTTATCAACTACATCAAGACCATCCACATCACTTTGATTGTCTCCATTCAAGTGCAACTTGAAGTTCTTCATATCCACTTCCACCTCATCAACTTCATTGGCCTCATCTACAAGCTTATCATCATCTTCTTCAGCACCACCCATATCAGTAACTACATCATCTGGGACACTTGAAGTAGCCAAAAGCTTACTATTTCCATGTTCAATATACAAAGTAAGGCATTGATGATCAGATACATAGTACATAAATTGTAAAACATCTTCATAGTCTGCTAAAACCTTCAACCCAATGTTGAAGTTACTTCCAGGAATTAGATAACTGTAAACCTAACTCTTTAGCAATATCATTTACCACTAAAACAGAGAAATCATCTTTAGCCACAAAATCAACATAATCTATCTTCCCATTTACATATACCCTCTGCTGATCCTTTATCCCAATTTCTCCACCATGGTGAATCTCAATGGAAAAGAAATCTGAATAATGATGCTTACCTACAAAGAAGGGTTTTCATTAACACATTTAGTGGGAATTGCTTATTGTAAACAAAACATAGGGTTTGCGGTCACTTACTGTATACAACTTCGTAGTCGAAATGTTCATTGTCATCCCTGATTGACCACCACTTCATTGTCGTTTGCTATGGTTACCCTCGTATGAAGATGATGAAGAAGAAATGAAGACGATGATGAAGAAAGGGTTTAGATTGGTAAAGTATACATTTCTATTTGATTTGACTAAATTACCCTCACGTTTTTGGCACGTGATGGGGTAATCCGTTTAAAATAAACGGCCGTTACGCTTAGTACCCACAGGTGTTACAAAATAGTAACCACAATACTCAAAGTTGTTACTCAAAAAAGTTAGTACCCAAACCTGTTACTTTGAGTAAACCACAGGGACTATTTGTGTAATTAACTCTAATTAAACGCTTAATAGTTCAACGCATAGTTTCTGCTACGCGATTGCTTAAACTTAGAACGCATCCCTCAAATTGCGAAATGCTTTATTTAACACTTTATAATAATACCTTTTGCAATGGATTTCGCTTTGGGCCCTAGTAAGGCTAATTTGCTTATTGGGCTTTGATCACGCTCAATACAATGTTATGGATCAAATAAAAAAAATTTATGCTCAAATTTTGGGATTGTCGTAAGAAATACACTTAGAGGCTGATACAACCAAAGAACAACCAGGAGCTCTCAGCATGCACAAATGAAGTACAAGGAAGTTACTTCGGAAGATTTGATGTAACTCAGAAAAAATTATGCTAAGTATCAAATCTTCCGAAGCCAAAAGACCATATCTTCCGAAGCCAAAGATGAAGTCTTCCGAAGCTTCAAGGACAAAGTCTTCCGAAACCAAAGACTAATTTCTTCCGAAGACAGATAAGACATGTTTTCTCTGAATCATCTTTTGGCAAAAGATGGATCACTTTTCGCTGCCACTTCCGATGACTCACCAACTTATATGAGTTGGTGAAAAGTCCATGCTTTTGTCAACTCTAGATTAAAGTTTTTTATCTGTAACTTTCCAACTATATACCTTTATCCTTTCTGTAATATATTAGGATGTGAGCTATGGCATGTCATAGTCACAAGTCAAAAGGCAATCTGCCTTTTGACTCTATATTGATCTTGTTGTCTAGATTAGTGTTTCAAGCTGGCCTTCAAAGTATGGCCGGCTGTAAGATGTAGTATAAAATGTCTCAAGTACTTGCATCTTATGTATGCTTTGTAATACTTGTAAGAACTTGAGAGCAATATATATCATTCTTGAAAACTATATTTGAGTGTTCTAATTCTTGTTCTTTCACTTGTGTTCATTGTTTTATCACTAGCCGGATCCCTATTTGATCTGCTAAGTGTTCATATCTCTCCACCTTGTGAAACTGTTGTATTGACCACCCTTCCCGGTCTTACGATTGGTATCAGAGATTGTCTTAGGCTCTTGATTGTAAGATCTCACCATCTTAGATCACTTTAGTTTCAATCAACTCAAATGGTAGCTCTTTCTAAAGCTGATTTGGAAACCGATACTATGACAAAGTCTCCATGGATCACTCATGATGACTTTGATACTTGGTGCCAACATATGGATGGGTTAAGTCTCAAGACAGCAGGATGTGGAGATCTGTTATCAAAGGACCTCATATCCCATGCACCTCTTCAGCCACTACTAGAGGTGGCATGATACCAAAGGAAATGGCTGATTACTCTGAAGAAGACTAGAAAAGAAAGGATGTAGATCAAAATACCATCACCGCTCTTCAAACTGCTCTTCCTAACTCCATATACAGAGGTTTTAAGAAGTGCAAGACTGTTAAGCAGCTCTGGGATGCACTGAAGCTGATGTATGAGGGGGTTTGAGGAAGCCAAGAAGAACAAGAAGGATATCATGAAGCAGGAGTTTGAAAAATTCACCTACAAGATAGGTGAAACCATAACTCAACAATACTTCAGGTATGTTGAGATTGTGGATACTCTAATGGATGTTAGAGTAGAACTTGAGAATAGGGACATTATGAGGAAGTTCATGTTCTCTCTTCCCAGACAACAGACTCACTACTTTCTGACCATTAAGAGAACGGAGAACCTCTCTACTCTTAATCTTATAGAGTTGTATGGTATCCTTAGTGGGTGCCAGATGGACATGAACTTGCAAAATCCATCAAGCAGCTCTTCCAACAATCAAAAGAGTTCAGCCCTTTATGTGGTTGAAAGGGATAGCATAGAACCACAACATCATCTTATATGCTTCCTTAAAAACTCACAAAAGGGTCCTTTCATCACCTTCCTCGAGCACCAAGGGAGAACTGCATTAAAGGAAGTCCATTCCAAGAGTCAAGCTTTGCACAAGCCTTTGTGTCTACTGATGAAAGTTGCGACAACTTTCTCTTCACTCTTGAAGACTTGGACTGCATCCATCTAGATGATCTAGAGTACATGGAGATAATTCAATAGATGGCTCTCCTCATGCATAGAGATAAGAGGTTCTACAAGAGGACAGGAAGAAAGTTTCCCAACAATGTGGCTAGTGGAAAGTTTGGACCTGACAAAAGCAAAGTAAAGTGCTACAAATGTAACCAAATGGGACATTTTGCTAGAGAGTGCAGGGCACCAAGGACAAACGGTGGACAAGCACAAACCAGACCAAACTATGCTGATACAACTCCAAGAACTGAGAAGCCAAGCCAGCTCAAACAACATGTTGCTGTTGTTGTTGAAGGAGGCTTTGACTGGAGCTTTCAGGTAGAAGATGCTTCTCCAAACCAAGCATTGATGGCTGATCATGAAGAAGCTAAGGTATTGGAACATCTCTGTACTCTTGAATGCATTGCTAAAGTTAACATGTATAGGTCCTACAACTTGGAAGTGAGATTTGACCTTGAGTCCTTCAATATTTGAAAAGCTGATCTTAAAAGAGCTGAAAATAATTACAAACTTAAAATAGAAGATTTTGAGAAAACTATTTCAACTCTTAAGCATGAGCACACAAATTACAGGACTCAAATTAAGGATCTCATTAGCAAGTTAACTGAATGCCAAGCTGAGCTTGTGATTAGCAAAACTAAGGCAGAAAAATGTGTTCTTGAAGAAGAAACCTTCAAGAACATAATATCTTCATCCATGCATGCAAAGATTATTAATCAGAATAGGCAAGGATTGGGTTCAAGTGAAATAGCTCCTCCACACACATTATTATCTGTAAGACCTTCAAGGTGTGGAACTTGTCAAGATGAGCTGTCCTTCATAGATCCCATTCAATAAGAGGTTGAAGATGAAAGGGAGATAGTGAAGGATGAACCAAAGGAAAGTGATAAAGGTTATCCTGAGAAGGTACACTATTTTCCTGGAGAGAAGAAAGAATCAAGGATGACCAAGTCTACTAGGAAGAACTTGATCAGGGCAGCCAAAAGAAAGTCCAAGAAAACCCAAGAGATCAAGGCCACTTTCAACTCCAAGCAAAAGCATGTTTTCATCTCCGTTGGATTTGAAGTGGAAAATATTGAGGACCCAACCATGGACTTTAGTACCAGGAGTCCTAGTTCATGTCTAAATCATCCTGATTCAGAGAAGAAGGCTGATAAAATATGCATCATTGCTGCACAGCTTGAACCATCCAGTTCCAAGAGCAAGCCTCATCCCAAGAAACTTGCTGCATCATCTGAGAAGATGAAGAAGGAAGTGGAAAGTGATCAAGCTCAGCCTCCCACTCAAAAGAATATTCTCGAAAGTATGCCATGTGAATGCATCATGTGTGGTAGTACTTCTCACTTTGCTAAGGATTGTATCTACAATCCTAAAAGTACTAGCTACATGAACAAGAAGAAAACTTCAGAAAAGAAGAAGAAAACAGTTTTGGAAGGAAAATCCTTTCCTTTCGAAAGCTCCAAAGTGAAGAAGAAGATAAGTGAAAATTTACCTTCAGAAGAAATTTTGGTTTTGAAAGAAAGGAATGCTTTCGAAGTACTGAAGTCTGCTGCAGTGGATGCAAAAGCTTCCGAAGGTCCAATCTCCAAAACTTCCGAAGTCATCAAAACTTCCGAAGTGTTGAAGGCCAAGTCTAGTCTTCCAAAGATGGTGTGGAAGATGAAGGAAGGCCATGTGAATGAAAGTTCTTCATCAACAACATCAAATGATCCTCAGAACTTGCATATAGGATCAATACTATTGCATTATCTTCTATTCACTTTGACAAGCCCAAGACCAATGAGGCTTGGGTTTCCAAATGTAACCAACCATCTTTTTTTGTGTAGGAACAGTTAATGACTAAAGGAAATGCATGGTTCATTGACAGTGGTTGTTCTAGGCACATGACAGGTAATAGCTCTTTGCTTCAAAACTTTGAAAGAATTGATGGAGGGCCAATTTCTTTTGGAGGAGAATTTGGTGGTTACATTACTGGAGGGGCAGGGTCACAAATGGTAAGCTCAGCATTGAAAAGGTAAACTTTGTCAAGGAGCTTTGGTACGATTGTCTGAGTGTATCCTAATTTTGTGATCAGAGACACAACATGCTCTTACTGAGTATGAGTGCACTGTTCTCAAGCATGGGGTGGTCATTCCTCAAGAGCATATCTTGCTCAGAGCCCCCATTAAAAGGAACATGTACAAGATAGATTTGCAGGAAACATCCCCTTCAGGAGAAGTTTCTTGCTTTCTATCTAAGACCAATAGTAATGAGTCTTTCCTTTGGTATAAAAGAATGTGCCATGTAAACTTTAAAAATATGAATAAATTAATTAAAAGTGATTTGGTAACTAGAATGCCAAAGAAAGAGTTTATAAGTGATTATCATTGTGTTACATGCCTGAAAAGGAAGCAACACAAGGTATCTCGCAAGCCAAAGGAATTAAACTCCATCATTACACCCCTACACTTATTACATATGGATCTCTTTAGCCCCACCAGTGTAATGAGTCTAGGAAGGACCTCTTATTGCTTGGTGATCAAGATGACTTCACAAGATATACTTGGGTTTTCTTTCTTAGAACTAAGGATGAGACACCTGAGATGTTGAAGAGTTTCATTCTAAAAATTAAGAATCAATGTGATCACAAGGCCAAGATCATAAGATATGATCAAGGAACCAAATTTAAAATCCAAATCCTTGATGCATTTTGTGATGAAAAGGATATTTCAAGACAATATAGTGCTCCCAGGACTCCTCAGCAAAATGGTGTTGCTAAGAGGAGAAACATGACCTTTTGAAGCTGCAAGAACCATGGTAAGACTCCTTATAAACCGTGGCACAAAAGGAGACCTTTTATTGGTTTCCTCAAATCATTGGATGTCCTTGCACCATCTTCAATACCAAGGATCAAATAGCCAAATTTGATGAGAAATCAGATGATGGACATTTCATTGGATACTCTTCCTAAGCTAAGGCTTATAAAGTATACAATCTCAGAACCAGAGTAGTTAAGGAGTCAGCCAATGTGACCTTCAATGAGCACACACCCAATATGAATGTTCTGGTCCTGATTGGCTGTTTGATCTTGATTTAGTTACCAACTATTTTAACAAATCTTATGAGAATGTTTCAAGATCCACATGCACCTTATCAATAGGAGATTCTGATCCAAGATTTGAGCTGAGAAGACCAAGTGTTCAAACTACTTCAGCTCCATGGTAACTAGCCCTGTAGTTGGAAATCTTGTCAGCACAACCATGACAAATTCTTCAGCTAATACATCTAAAGTGCTTATAAAATTCCAGCAGAGGCACAGAACCCAGATGAAGAAATTTAAAATGTAGGAAGAGATGGAGGTGGTGATAGTGATCAAGAATTTCTTGAAGCTGATAACCACTCCATAGAAGACAACATTATGATGTAGCACACTCGATCAAGTCTCACTTGATAATTATGTAGATATGGTGGATGACTCTCAAGTACCAGATTTGAATTTCACTAATTAGATTGTCCAAATAACTTGCTGTGATTCCTCAACTGAGAATCCACAAGTCCCATCCCACCATAAACCATCAATGGGGATGTTGAGACTGGGGTGAGAACAAGAGGACAAACCCAAGACAACAATGTTTGTCTTCACTCTTGTTTCTTGTCCCATATAGAGCCTAAGAAGATTGAAGAAGCTTTGAAAGATGGAAGTTGGTTGACGTAATCCAGGAGGATGTGCTTCAATTCAAAAGACAAAAGGTTTGGAATCTATGTCCTCTTCCTCCAGGAAGACTACTATAGGTACCAAATGGGTATTTAGGAACACAGAAGGATGATAGAGGACTTCATCAACATCAAGGCAAGACTGGTTGTTTAAGGATACACACACAAGAAGAAGGGATTGACAATACAAATGTTTTTGCTCTGTAGCCTTAAAGACTTGAAGTTGTTAGGATATTTTCTGGCTTTTGTTGCATCCAAGGATTCAAGGTCTACCAACTTGATATCAAGTGTGCCTTTTATATGGGTGATTGATGAGGAGATTATGTCAAACAACCACCTGGCTTTTGCAAAACCAGATCATCCTTATTATGTCTGCAAGCATGACGAAGCTCTTTATGGTTGCATCAGGTTCCAAGGAAGTGGTATGAGACACTATCACAGTATCGTCTGTATATGGATACAAGAAAGGTACTGTTGATGGATCTCTCTTCTTCAAAGGACAGGAAATGACTTGATGTTGGTTCAAGTTTATGTAGATGACATTATCTTTGGGTCAACTAATCTGAAGCTATGCAAAGACTTTTAGAAGCTAATGAAATATAGATTTGAAATAAGTGCCATGGGGGAACTCATTTCTTTAGGAATTCAAGTGAGCAGGTTGATAATGGCATCTTCATAAACCAGTCAAGTATGTGCAAATACTTACCAGATTTCACATGACTAAGTGCAAGGTTGCTAACATCCCATAGCAATAAACCACTCTCTAGGACCAAATCTTGAGGGGGAGTGTTGATGAACATTTATACATATCTATGATTGGGTCTCTTATGTACCTCACTGCTAGCAAGCCAGATATCATGTTTGCTACGTGTATTTCTGCAAGATATCAAGCCAACACCAGGATTCACACCAATTACTGTCAAGAGAATTCTTAGATATCTTAAAGGTGCTCCCAAATTGGGCCTTTGGTATCCAAGAACTCTAATTAAATCTGTATGCATATCCAGATAATGACTATGGTGGCTGTAATATGACTGCAAAGTCCAATCCGAGGGATGTTAATTTCTTGGTGGAAGGATAAAGAACAATCCTGTGCATTAGCATCAATTGCTAAAGCTGAATACATTGCTGCTGCAAGATGCTATGCTCAAGTGCTTTGGATTCAGAATCAGATGCTAGACTATGGATTCAACTTCAAGAAGACTCCCATCCAACAACAGTGTTGTCTCTATTACAGAGAATCATGTACAACACTCAAAGACAAAGCACATCAACATCAGGTATCATTTGATTAGAGATAATTTGAAAAAGTTTGATAAAACTAGTTAAAGTTAACACAAATAAACAATATACTGTTCTGTTCATAAAAGCTTTTGATGAGCAAAGATCTAAGTATCTGTATCAGCTATTAGGTTGATTAACTTTGAGTAGATATCTCTAAACTAAACTCAAGATTATTTCTAAAATATGTGTGTCTTAAAGTTGTTTATATCATTACCATATAAGCCCAGTTTACTTTAGAAGAAACTTTTCAAAATGATATCCTTTGGGATTTTGAGAATTTTTGGATATATTTTCCTTTGGAAAATCAAGTGTCTTCGGAAGAATATTATATCTTCAAAATAAATAACTATTTCTAAAAAATTAACCTTTGGAAGAAATTTGAATATATCTTCCGAAGCTTATATTTGTCACCAAGTACTTATCTGTATTGAAGGACTATTTTTTTCTGAAACAATTAAGTCTTGGGAGCTTTATTCTCTTATTGAATAAGATTTCTGATACTTGATATCTTCCAAAGCAAAATCTGTCCAGGAAGTAAAAATACTCCAAGTATTTTTCTTCTAAAGCAAAATTCTTAGAAAGCAAAGGAATATCTTCAGAAGCCAAAATTGGCTTCGGAAGTTTTTCTCAAACCTTCCAAACACAAATTACTTTCGAAAGATTTAGATTTCTAAGAAAACTACCTTATTGGGCACTGTTTCAAAGGTGGGACTGACATACGGATTTCAAAGTTTATCCGTTTACATTAACTTTGTCTTAAATCCATATCATATATATATATTTGTACAACGGTTCCCCTTCTTTTACTTTCTCCTTCATCAGCAAGATTCAAACCCTAAATTAGTCCACAAACTATCTTTGTTCTTATCTTCCTTCATCTCAAAGCTACTCAAAATGGCCAACCTGATCCCCGAAACCAACCGGATTTCTCCATGCACTTACACAGGTAACATAATCAAGTTGCTCTGTTTTCATTTGAGAAAGATCTTGGTTTCTCAAACGTTTGCTTCTTTTATCTCTAACCAACAACCTCACCGCCCTTACAATCGACCCTCCATTATATGAAGATCAACTTTTGGAGTTCTGGAGGACCTGCCAAGAGGGCATCTTGGACGATGGGAAGGCACTGTCTGCCAGAGTGCATGGGAGGATAGTATTCATCACTCCAGCCATCATCAACATGCATCTAAGGTTGGATGATTAATAGGGTGACTTGTCCTTCCCTAAGTCTGCTGTTAATAACTTATTTCGGTAGATAGGCTATGAAGAGGACTACTCCGTAAGAACCTTCAAGAAAGGTAAGGTCTCATCGAAGTGGAAGTACCTCCTCCATGTCTTCATCCACTTCTATCAAACAAACATGGAGGTTGGGACCAAATTCTTGAGGACCTTTCTTATATAGTTCATGGAATGGTTCAAGGGGTCAAGTTTAGGTATTCTCAATTTGTATATACAAATTTGCTTGCAAACTTGGACTCCTTAGAATATTATATGTTCCCTAGATATGTTCAATACATTCTTAACTGTGAACTGGGCTGATAGTTAAAGGGAATAGGTAATGTTCTTAAATTGGGACAGATGAAGCCCGACATCTTCAAAACAATAAGAAAGTCAACTGTTGACTTCTCAGGGATAGAAACAACCCTGGTCCTAAAAATATTAGAGCTCATTGCCCAAGGTGAAAACTTGGCAGCACCAGCCAATGTTGAACCCACACATTCTACATCTACAACCCCATACAGCCTCAAATCACCATCACCTACCAAAGAAAATCTTAACGAACCCGTGCTTAGTCTACTCAGGTTGAGCAGGCCCCAAATCACCAACCATACAGGAAGAAGTGGACACTGTAGCTCCCACTTCTCCTGAGGAGAAAACCACTCCTATTGTTTCTATGATCAGTGATGAGGTTCCTCATACCAGCCTGATGAGCTCACAACCCTAGCCTTAAGCCTTCACTCAGAGTCTCAAAATTCTATTGATCAACCTTCAGGGGAAAGTTACCATCCCCGGCCGCTTGACCTTAACCAACCAATACAAACCTTGAATTCTATGATGATGAAGATATAGGATTCAATGAGTACCATGAGTCTTTCTTCTCCACCCCGACTCAAGGAGAGATGAGTGCTTTTGAGTCACCTATATCTAGCCCACATCATCCACCCATAACTGAGGTGGACCTCCCTGAACCTGTTCAGGAGGCCCATATTAAAAAGGCTCTTACTTTTGCAAGTGATTACATCATTTAGACCTCAACCATGGCAACCCACACCATTAATACTTCTTTTGAAGTGTTAGTGCGTAGGGGAAAACTAGCAGCCAAGACACAAAAGCTGGTGATGAGGAAGAAGACCTTGGTCCTATTCTCTCTCATCCCCCCGTGATTCTTCTGATGAAGATGAGGGGAGTATGAAACTAAAGGTGCATAAACTGACTAAACTCTACACCTATATAGTTTCAAAGGTTAGTCACCTAGAATCTCAGGTGACTACTTTACAAGGAAGGGTCAATGACCAGCAACTTGAGATCACCAATCTCAAGGGCAAGTTAGTTGAGAGACCCGTCCAGAGGACTTAACCAGGCCCACAAGAAACTATGGATGTGGTGGATCTAACTCCTAGCTCCCCTGTGCAAGAGGATGATGCTACCAAAAAGGAGGAGAAAGTCTTAACTACAATCACAGAACCTGGGAGTTCCTCTTAGAGTATGGACATTGAGGACTCACCACCCTCACTTGCAGTTGTCCATACTCAACAATCTCCTTAAGTCCACATTGATGTGGACTCACTCATTCAAAGCTTGTGACTCACTCATTCAAAGCTTGTTTGAGGATGGTATACCAAGGGCTATGCCTACTCCATCTCACCCTGCTGAAAATCTAATAGTGAGATGGAGGTATGATGATCAAAAGAGAGCCTTGGTAATCTCTAGGCTCAGGGCAACAACAGATCTTCAACTTCTATAACCTGAGATACTATGAGAGCACCTATCTAGTTGACCTCCCACTTGCCAACCCAAGTCAAAACAGACAAGCTACAAGGTTAGCTGATAAGATTCAACAAAGGGTGCTTAAAGAGTTCAAGCTGAGAACAAGATTATATAGATAGAGGCCACAGGCAAGACTGTTCGTCAACTGGATGCTGAGGTAGACCTTAAGATTAGCTTCGAAAGAAAAACCTTGGCTGAAGGCCTAACAGTTGAGCCTGTGAACCATGAGACAGGCTGATTCAGTACCCTTAGCATCCATTACCCACAATGAAGCACAAGCTGGTGAAGGTATCTCATAGCCTCTCTCTAGCCAGAGCTTAAGTGCAAAACCAAGCAATGAAGGCCAAATCTCTCTCCAACTTGAGTCATACAGGCCTGTGAGTGACAAAGAGAAAAGGAAGACGACTCCTAAGTATATTAAGGAGGAGAAGAGAGAAAGGAAGAGGAAGGCAAGGGGAGAGAGTTCAAGTAGGACCCTAGCTTCATAGAAGCTACAATCAAGGCTGCCCCTAGGCCAAGCACTCAAGATGATAAGTCAAGGGCAGTCATATTAAACCATTAGGGGTCTAGAAACTACAATATTGATGAACTCATCTCTCTCCCCTTGGAGTAATTAAATGAACTGGCTAACATGGAAGTATCAAAGGAGAGGAAGGAAGCTGAGGATGCAGAATTGCTCCTTAAGATCAAAGAAGAAAGAAGGAAAAAAAGGCTCTACAAAGCTCCTACCCTCTCCCCAGCTCAGGAAAGTCTGAGATAGAGACTGTGGCTGCAGAACAACAAACTTAGGAAGATAGGGACCTAGACAAAACATGATTACCTACCTGAGTGCCACAAGCATCTATCAGGCAGCAGACCTTCTTCCCTTGCCATATGACTATATTGAGTTCGAATACCTCAAGCAGCTTGAGCAACAAGTACAAAAAGAGCAAAAAGCTATTAAGAGGAAGACTAGGGAAGAGGCTACAAAGTCAAGAGCCACCATCAGAGCAAACTTGAAGAAATCTGCTAACAAACAGAAGATGTTGAGCTTCTTGAAGCTGTATGGATTCTCCAGAAGGAGACTTGGTCCAATGTCTCTATCACCATGTATGAGCACATTAGAGTGATCAAGCAGAAGATCAAGAGGGGTGAGCTGGTTGACTTGCATTCTCTACCAAGTCAGGCTGCACTTGAAGCTGAGGTCAAGGTTGAACCACAAGAGACAACACAACCTGGACCTAGTGCTGCATCATAGTAAGCTTCATCTTTTGATCCACAGCAGGGTCCTGATCCTTATCCTTCTGAACGTGTGAAGGAAAAGGACCCAACTGAGGAAGACAAACAAGAGCAATCTGGTACTACAGGCCAGTCTCCTCAGTTAAAACAAAAACAGGAAAAGGATGGCCATTAGAAGGGAAAAGAAGAAGAAGAAGAAAAAGTCCAAGGCATCCATCTCTACACCTCAGGATGGGTCAGAACATCCTGAGGGTGATCAAGAAGAAGCTGCTCATCCAATTCCTATTCAAGTAGAGCCTCTTGCTACTGAGATACCCATTATGTCTTGGATGTTTGTATTCAATCCAGACAAATGGTGTGTCACTAGAGATCAAGGATGTCAAGACCTGTACTTCTGGCAAAACATACTTGACCTCCCTCTACATGATCTGTATAACATGAGGAGATACTTTGAGAGTTTAAAGAATCTTGAACAACTGATGATCAAAGGAATGGTCTTGATTCTAATGAGGACTGTCAACAGATGAAGATAAAAATCAAAGGTCTCTTTAGTTTTGGTAGCATCAGCCTAGGGGAGTTTGTAAGGAATACACTTAGAGGCTGATGTAACCAAACAACAACCAGGAGCTCTTAGCATGAACAAATGAAGTACAAGGAAGTTACTTTAGAATATTTGATATAACTCAAAAAAAATATGCTAAGTATCAAATCTTCCAAAGCCAAAGATGAAGTCTTCCGAAGCTTCAAGGACAAAGTCTTCCGAAGCCAAAAACTGATTTCTTCCGAAGACAGAGAAGACATGCTTTCTCTAAATAACCTTTTGACAAAGGCTGGACCACTTTCTGCTGCCACTTCTGATGACTCACCAACTCATATGAGTGGGTGAAAAGTCCATGCTTTTATCAACTGTAGATTAAGGTCTTTTGTCCGTAACTTTCCAACTATGTACCTTTATCCTTTTGTAATATATTAGGATGTGAGCTATGACATGTGATAGTCACAAGTCAAAAGTTAATCTGTCTTTTGACTCTACATTGATCTTGTTGTCTAGATTAGTTTTCCAGCTGGCCTTCAAAGTATGGCCGGCTGTAGGATGTAGTATAAAGTGTCCCAAGTACTTGTATCTTATGTATGCTTTGTAAACACTTGTAAGAACTTGAGAGCAATATACACCATTCTTGAAAATCATATATGAGTGTTCTTATTCTTGTTCTTTCAACTGTGTTCATTGTTTCATTACTAACCGTTCCCTATTTGATATGCTAAGTGTTTCATATCTCTCTACCTTATGAAACTGTTGCATTGACCACCCTTCCTGGTCCTACAATTGTCACACTCATTAATAAAAGGAAATTAATAAAGAAATTTAAGGGTTACTCATAAGATGTTTAGTCATCTCAAACTCATAAACAGTTAAACCTCGTATATTCAGACAAGACGCTTCCAAACGTAACATATGTCACAAGAATTGAAAGCGAACAATGGTCATGACGCCATTAAAAGTAAGGACTATAAGACATGACATCGAATATTTATCAATAAGATATACATCTTAGTAACTAAGATTCATGGTTGGTCATGAAGGACTTGACTAAGCGGATTACAACAAAGTAATTAATTAGATTTAATAATTAGTAATTTGGCTTTTGTGCATTAATTGTTGTTTACTATTGAGTGTACGAGTTCATTTGTGCTTTTGCTAAATCCTAGTGTGTTTGTTAACCCTTTTTTATTTATATGTTTCACTCGGGGGACAAGTATTCTTGAAATGTTTTAGTACTTTTGCATAACTACTTTTGTTCTTATCTTGGTTGATGTGCATTGTATGAATCATAAGTTTAGGTCATGATGTGTATAGGTTGTGCTCTTGTAAATAAAGTTCTTTTGTCTTGTCATAACCATTTAACCCTAGGATGGAGCCTTGGACAGGTATTATTAGTACTAACGGTTCGACACCTCACCCTTGTTGTTGGTACGCTAGCTATAACTGACTTGGTCATGTCAAAGCTTTGGGTGAATATAATCCTATTGTCTGTGTGCTTGTTTATGTTCTTGGGGAATGTTCATCTTTAGGCTTGATTATAAGCTCATGTAATAAATCATTACTGCTTATGTATTTATTACACACACAAAGGTTGTACTTGACTATACATGGCATTTACTTTGATTTTTTAAATCTGCAAACTAATCGGCGTATGTTAATATTTTCGAGCATATCTTTTCAAGTAATAACGCTTGAAGCTAGACATGGAATTGCTAGAGACTATTACTGGAGATCAACCAACATTAGACTTATACAATTGGACATTTTAACTTTGTTTGTTCATTTGGATTGTTATGTGGTTGATTATTTTGGTAGGGCATGTTTTTGCCCTTAGTTGTCCTGACTTATTTAAATAATTAAACAATAACTAAAATAATAAAAATAAAGTATAATTTAAAAGTAAAGACTAAACACAAATACCTAAATTAATATTTGAGATTGTTTAGAATTAGATTTAAGAGAAATGGCCTTTAAGCATTGACACAAAAGTAATGAGCTTAATTTTTAAATGGTTATTGGGGTACTTACGTAATTGGGTTTAGAAGAATTAATTGTTTGAGTAATGGGTTTGGTTGTTTAAATAGTCATTAGGTCTATAAGAATTTTTAAAATATATGTTAATTAATTTATAATATGTTTATATTTGTCGATTTTAAAATCTTAAATTGATTTTCTAGGACAACATCAAATTTTCTTGAGGATCAATGTCAAAATTTATTAGGGACGTTGTCAATATTTTAAAAGGGTTGGTGTCAAAATTTCTTTAGTTGGGTCAGGATTTGATTGTGTGTGTGTGTGTATATATATATATATATATATATATATATATATATATATATATATATATATATATTATATATATATATATATGCTATGGAAGAAAAGTTTTGATGGCCATGAAACCCTCACTCTTGTGCAAGTTACCATTATAGCAACCAAAGTAGGTCCGCCTCGGCCATGAAACCCTCACTCTTATGCCAGTTACCATTACAACAATACAAAGCGTCCATACAACCCATTCCCCTCCCTTTCCCTCTCCTTTCATTCGATCTCTCTTTCTCTCTCTCTCTTTTTCTCTCTTCCCACCTCCAATCAAATCAACCCCCAAGATGCAACTTTCATATTCGAAATCAAAAGGAAGGTGGTGGTAGTTCATTAATGTTTGTAATAATGTGAAACCATCTTACGGGGTAGCATTTGAACTCACTTATACCTGATACTTCAAGGATGGTATCTAATTGTAGCTTTTCAATGACTATTTTGGGCCGTCGAGATGACTGACTTCGCTGGACGTTACAGCTCCTAAGCTCCCGTATTTCTCTCCCGCTCTCTCTCTCTTTCACGTTGGGTTTTTCTCTTGTTGAATATTTAGTGTAATTAGAGATTGCATGTGTCATTCAAACAAGAGTGCATGCTTATTTGAATGTCATCAGGACTAACAGGGGTTCGGGGGCAGCGCCCCTGAGAGAAGCGGGATCCAAGGGGCAGCAGCCTCTAGCGAGGTCCAAGGGGCAGAGCCCCTGGCTGGGGTCGATTACAAATATGTCCTAGAAAGAGATAGAACTGGAAAAACTTGAATTACAAACAGTATCCGAAATTCATACGAGTTCTTGAATCAATTCTAATTTTATCCGGTCAAATTATTGGTATACACTCCATTTATTTGATCTGAAAGTGAGATCACACGACCTCAGAATCATCCGGTTATTACTCTATTAAGAAATTCCCCAACAAAGATCAAATAATTTCAGTTAAGATGGCGAGCGATGGTGAATCTGCGAAGAACATGATATCGTCCAGATTTTAAAAGTTGGACAAATTTCAGGGTCATGATTTTTGAAGATGGCAGAAGAAGATGTACTTTATGCTCACAACTTTCAAAGTGGTGTACGTTTGAGTACCCCCATGCCTGAGGAAGTGGAAAACGAGACGCTGGAACAAACTAGGAAGCGCTCTAAGTGGGTCAACGATGATTACATATGTCATGGACACATTTTTAATGGTATGTGTGATTCCCTCTTGATATTTATCAAAACATTGAATCTACAAAAGAATTATAGGAATTACTGGAAGCCAAATACATGGTAGAGGATTCATCTAGTAAGAATTCCTTGTAAGTGATTTTATGAATTATAGAATGGTTGATGGTAGGCTTGTTATGGAACAATATAATGAATGTCTTTGAACTCTTGGTCAATTTCAACAACACGGTTTAAAAATGGATGAAGCAATTTCTGTTTCAAGTATAATTGATAAACTTCCTCCTTCTTGGAAAGATTATAAACATAATATGAAACATAAGAAAGAGGAAGTGAGTCTGGTTGAACTTGGTAGTAGTATTCGAATTGAAAAGTCCTTACGGGCTCAAGAATTGGTTTGGGTGAAAGATAAAGACGGGTCATCAACTGTTAATATGGTGGAGAAAGCGGTCCTGTTTTCAAAAACTCTAACAAGGGAAACAATAAAAGAAAATTCCAAGGTGGTAACAACAAGAACAAAAGGCCTGTGAAACATGCAAAATAGGCCAAGAATGAAGGTTGCTAGAAATGTGGTAAACCGGGACACTTCAAAAGAGATTGTCGTGTTGGTAAGAGAAAAAGAGGCTGGTTCTAGTGGATCCAATAAGGATCCTAAGCAGCAAGGTCAGAACTTAGTTTTAATAATAATTCAGATGTGAATTATGTTTCACTAATTTCTGAAGCATATTATGTGCAGGATGATTGTCTTGCTTGGTGGTTTGACTCGAGAGCAACAAGCCATGTGTGTAAGGATCGAAGATGGTTTAAAGATCTTACACTAATTGAAGCTGGATCTATCTTAAAGATGGGCAACGTTGCAACCGAACCAATCCATGGAGTAGGAAAAGTAGAACTAGTATTTACTTCTGGAAAAACTTTAAGTTAAAGTAATGTTCTGTTTGTACCCGACATCCGCAAAAACTTGTTATCCGGTACAGTATTAAATAAGTGCGGGTATAAACAAGTGTTGATGTGACAAGTATATCTTGTCAAGACATGGTTTTTTTCGGATTTGGTTATTTGTGTAATGATATGATTATGTTAAATTTGTCTAAATTGGAATTATGGCATGCTAGATTAGGACATGTTCACAATAAAAGGATGAAAGAAATGTCTAAAATGAGCATGATTCCTGTGTTTGAGTTGAAAAATGATAGATGTAAGACTTGTATGTTAACTAAGATCACTAGAAAACCATTTAAAAATGCAAAACGTGAATCTAAAGTTTTAGATCTTATTCATAGCGATCTGTGTGATTTTCATGCTACACCGTCTTTAGGTATAAAAATATGTAGTTACCTTTATAGATGACGCATCAAGATATTGCTATGTTTATTTGTTACATGCAAAGGATGAGGCTCTTGATAAATTTTGAATTTATAAACAAGAGGTAGAGCTTTATAAAAAAGATTTGGTTAAAACTCTTCGTACTGATCGTGGAGGGGAATATTATGATCCAGTGTATTTTCAATCTACTAGAATAATACACCAGACAAGTGCTCCATATACACCACAACAAAATGGTGTGGCTGAAATAAAGAATAGAACATTGAAAGAAATGGTAAATTCAATAATGCCTTATTATGGTTTAAGTGAAGGATTTTGGGGTGAGGCTATGTTAACAACCTGTTTCTTGTTAAACCAAATTCCCAATAAGAATAACAAGAAAACTCCATATGAACTTTGGCACAAAAAAAATACCAAACTTGAGTCATCTCAAAGTTTGGGGATGTAGGGCTATGGTGAGGCTCACTGAACCTAAAAGAAAAACTTTAGGTGAAAGAGGTATAGATTTCATATTTATTGGATATGCTGAAAATTCTTATGCATATAAATCTATATATTAGAATCCAATGAGTATGTTTCAGTGAATTCAGTAATAGAGTCACTAGATGCAATCTTTGATGATGAAAGATTCACATCTATACCTAGGCCAAAGAATATGTGTTAGAGCTCTTAAAAGATTAACATTTGTCTTTTGCGTTTTATCATAGTATAGGGACTTATTTTGTAAATATATGTTCTTTATTTTTTTTAATAGTATAAATAGGATAGTTTATGATTGTGTAAAAAAAAAGACAACGAAACAGTTAGAACAGACTGAACGACTGTAACTCACCCTTACACTTTGTATCCTAAGCTTTGCTATCAATGAAATCTATGATTTTTTGAAGTAATTGCTTGTGTTTGTTTACTTGGTGTTTGAATTGATCATAGCATTATGATATCATCACAGATCGATCCATTTTGAACCTATCGAATGGTATCAGATCTTTCGGTTCAGTGATCAGAGCTTATCGGCACTATTGAGCTCTTTGAATCATTTGAAATCGATGTTGATTGCAATTTGATCCATTAATTGTTGTTTTCAGTTGTGTTTCATCCATAGAAACATGATTTGAATCACAATTTAGTGCTTAATCCATTCAAATATGAGTATTGATCAGATTTGTGTGCGAAAAATTATTCTTCATTTTCAGACTGTAATTCAATCAGAAAACAAATTTGTTGTTGTCGTTTAATCAAAATGTTGATTGATGATTGCTAATCGATCTATTTACTACCTAATTGGAAGTTTTTAGATCAATTGAACAAGTTTTGAAGAATTTCATAAGATCTGAGTTTGTTGAAGATGATGAATTAGGCGCTTGTGTTGTGAAAACCTACTCAAATTGCTAAGTGTTCAGACGCTTTGCAACTGTTTAGGTGTTTTAGCACTGTTAAGGCGTTTTCAGAATAGGCGTTTTTCAACTATTGGGACGTATTGGGACTGTTTGGTCGCATTGAGACTTTAAGCAATTCTAGACGTTTGAGAATGTGTGAGCGTTTTTACCTCAGGAATTTTTATCTCAGGCGTTTCTACACTGTCTGGGCGTTTCAGAACTGTTCGGACGCTTCATCAGTCATGCATTTCAGAATTCATCTAAGGGATTCCCTTAGACGTTTCTTGTTCAAAGTCAGGCGTTTCAGAAGTTTCAGGCGCTTCAATGTTCAGACTTATCAATAAACACTTAGAAATTTTTCAAAAACTAAAATCCAAAAATATTTTCATTTCATAGTTTCTTTATAAAATTAGAAACAACAAAAAGAAGTCATTTTCATTAATTCAAAAATACAAAATGGTTAAGTCCGAAGATTCTGAGAACAGAGTTCCCAAGCTCAAAAATAGAGCTGATTTCAAAAATTGGTCTCTTAGATTGAAGCATCATCTAAACTCCATTGACACTGATTTGTGGAAGTCAATTGAGAAAGGATCACATATTCCAATTAAATCCGATGGTCCTGACAGAGGATTTGTTTATACAAAAGACTCTCCAGAACCTTATCCAGAGGATGGTCTACAAGGTATGACTTAAGGAAGGTTAAGAATGACATCAAAGCTTATCCTGATGGACCATTGGAAGTCTTGACTAGACTTGAAGGTTATCAAACTGGTTATATCATGTACAGAGGTTTGAATATTATTTGTAAGGTGGTAAAGAGATACAAGATCTCAAAAAGCAGAAACTCAAGAGGCAATTGGAGTTATTTGAGCATCTTTCTAGGAAACAATTAATCAAATGATGAACAGATTCGTGCAATTAACTACTGAAATGTCAACTGCTGGTATCAAAAATGATCTCAAAGATCTAAATTACAGACTTCTAAATGCTCTTCCATCTTCATGGAAACAGACAGTCACTCTGTTGAAGCATACTGAAAAGTTTCCGATGGATCTGGATCTTTTGATTGCCAAAATTGAATCAATTGAAATTGATGAGAGCTCCAGAAATAATGATAGAGCTGCATCAATGTCTCGGTATAAGTATGTTGCTTCTCCAGCTAACATAGTGGAGAATATTTTTCTGGCAAAAGATGATAATTCTCCAAAAGACGAGGGTGATTTGTTCGTTGGAGCTGGTTTCTTTACAAATTCTTCATACACAAGTGCTCCTGTTTATACAACTCAACCTCAGTCTCCTCCTAAAACTCAAACTTTTAAACCTCAAACTGAGACTTCATTTTCTAACTCTATTAAAACCAGCAATGTTAAAGATGTTATTAATATCTTGTTATAGGATGATGAGTCAAAATCTGCTTTACTGCTTTCATGGCAAATTTTCATGCTTATCAAGGTAGTCATCTAACCCAGTTAGATCTTGTTTTGCAGGATTTGTTTGAGATGATCCTGATGATGTGGAAGAGATGGACTTGAATTGGTAGATGGTAATGATTGTTACAGAACACAGAAACACTCATATGTTAACAGGAATTACAAACCCAGTGCAAACAAATCTCTTGGTTTTGATAAATCAAAGTCAAGGTGTTTTAATTGCAACAATTATGGTTTCTCAAAGGAATGTAAAGCTCCTAGAAATCAAAGTGGAAATGGTCAAGCAGGTTCTAGCAGTCAAAGATACCAACAGCAGTCTCAGAAAACCTTTCAAAAGCCTTATTAAAGTCTTCCCATGCCAGAACTTAATATGAATCAAAATCATCTGAAGAGCCAAAGAAAGCTCTTGTTGTTAGCATCAAAGATGGATGTGACTGGAGTGCTTATGCTAAACAATTCACAGCTAATCTAACATCTAGTTTAGCTTTTGTTGTTGAAGTTCAAAATAAAGACTGGTCTGAAGAAAATGATCCTAAGGCAGATGGTGATTTTGAAAATGATGATGAAGATTATGATTGGATTGAAAAATCTGACCCAAAAGAGGATTCATAAGAAATTGCACTCATGGCTCAGTTGAACAACCAAAGGTTGAGCATCCATCATCTGACTCTGAGACTTCTTCTTCAAGTTATCCTGAAATTCCTGTTGAAGTCAAAGAGAAAATGTGCACAAAAGCATGTTTGATCAAGTTGAGCATTACAGAACATATTCATTTAAAATCTGTGACAAACTTAAACAAGAAGAAGAAATGTACAACAAACTGAAAAACGATCACAAAGTCTCTGATGAAAAGATCTTATCTCTACAAACCTCATGGAATAAAACTCTAAAAGAACTTGAACTTGTTAAAAAACAACTTGAGGAGATGACTAAAAATTTAGAAGAAGAAAAAATAGCTCATGCTACAACACAGGTGGATCTAGCTAAAGTTAAAAGTTCTAAAACAATTGTAGAATAGTTGATAAGTGAGAGGAAAGATAAAAACAAAACAAGTCTAGGTTTCACACATGAACCCATGCCTGAATCTATCATAAACACTTTACAGAAAACTTTAACACACATGATTACTCACCTGAAAACAAAGCTAAGCTAAAAGCCTTTCAAAATAAGAAAAAGAATTCTGAAAGTGGTTAAAGAAAACAAATGTTGAGTTATTTAAGGAACAAGATTTTGAAAAGATTAAAAATGGTCATCCAGTGAAAGTTAAATCTTACGAACCAGGACCAAAGAATAAGAAAATGTTTGTTCCCAAAGAGTATGTTGTTAAAGAAGTCATTGTAAAAATGACAAACAAAACCCAAAGAATAAAGAGAAAGCAAAACAAGATGAAGTAACATCTGAAGATTCGTTTTTTTATGGATTAAACAATCCAGACTTCATCAAATGGCAGAAAGAACAAAAAGAAAAGAAAATGCAAAAGAGTCTTCTACTGAAGATGTTCAATCACAAAGCAAGCAGAGATCATCAAGATCAAGAAACCAGAGAAGGAGAAAGAAAAATGCTAAAGCTAAATCCTCTCAGAATAAAATCAAAACAATCAAAATCAAAGAACAAATCAATCTAATCAGTTTAAACCAGTGAAGTTTGTGTCTGCGGGTACTTTTGATATGAACACAATTCCAGAAATCAAATCAAATTCAAAGAACAAATCTAACTCTGATCTGAAAACAGGTTCAGGTCCAAAGTCTTTCGCTGTCAACAAAAGATTTGTATCTAAGGTGTCTAGGAATGGTGTTAATGAACAAAAGTCAAAACCCAAATTTCAAAAGAACAAACTCTCAAATCAAAAACAACAGATTAACTTTGCTACTCCTAAATCAAAACAAGGATCAAATGTGGCTTCCACATCTAAGGTTAATCAACAGTTGTTTAAATTTCAACAAAGGTACTGTAAATATATGATATGTACAATCATAAGACTGATGAATGTTTCTTTAACAGGTACTGTCACATTTGTGATATGAAAAACCATTCAACAGCTGATTGTTATTTCAACAAGTATTGTACCATTTATGATGAAAGAAATCACAAAACTGAGAATTGCTACTTCCGAAGGAACTCGCCAAGGAATGGATATGTCAATCCACAATTTCAAAGAAATCAAAGTGTTGGTTTTCAAAGATTGACAAAGCAACCTTTCTTAGGCTTGAGATCTTTCAAAGGATTGATTCTGATTGTGATGATTCTTATGCTGTGAAAACAAAGAATTATATTCAAGAAAATTTATTCCACGATCTGTGAGAATGAACAATGGAAAGTTTGGTAATCAAAATTTTCTAAAAATGTTTCTTCTGATGGTTTGAATTACCTTGATGATGATCTTGAAAAACGTTACCATGCTTTACGGACTATGCAAATCAAAGATAATCAAAAATTTGTCAGAAACGGAATTGGTAAATTTAAACAACAAAAGAAGCCTGATTTGAATAATCTTCATTTTAAACAGTTTACCATTGTTGATAAATTTGGCAAGCCCAAGACCATATCGGCTTGGGTTGATAACTCAACTTAAATCTCTTTGAAATGCAGGTACACCCAAGAAGACCTATTAACACGTGGTATGTTGATAGTGGGTGTAGCCGGCATATAACAGGCAACCATGCCTTGCTTCAAGATTTTAAGTTAAAAGATGGTACTCATGTTGCATTTGAAGGTGATGCAGGTGGTAAAATAACAGGCGAAGGAACAGTGTCCAATGGGATTATTAGCTTTGATAAAGTCAACTATTGTTCACAGTTGAACTTTAATCTTTAAGTGTTTCCCAAATTTGTGACAAATCTTACTCTATTTTTTTATGATTCTTTTTGTTATATTTTGAAGCCAGGTTTTCAGATAAGCAAAGAATGGGTAGTTGTTAAAGCTGTACGAGATCGAGATGTATACAAGTTAGATATGTCTCAAGTAGATCCATCTACAGAAACAACATGCCTAATTGCTCAAGCATCAAATGTCGAAAGCCAGTTATGGCATAGACGTCTCGGGCATTCCAATTTCAAGAACATGAACAAGCTTGTAGCAGGAAATCATGTAGTAGGTCTTCCAACAAAGAAGTTTGCTACAACAGATCACTGCTCAGCATGTTTAAAAGGAAAGCAACACATAGCGTCTTATAAGCCCAAGCTGATAAACTCAAATTCCAAGCCTCTCCAGATGTTGCACATGGACCCATTCGAACCAACAAATATGCAGAGTATTGGAAAGAAATATTATTGTTTAGTTATCATTGATGACTTTAGAAGATTTTCATGTGATTTTTTTTGGATGCTAAATCTGAAGAAGTGATAATGGAACTGAATTTAAAATTCTAATGTTGACATGTTTTGTGCAAAAAAAGGAATTGCTCGTCAGTTCAGTGCTCCTAGAACTCCACAACAAAATGGAGTTGCTGAAAGGAAAAACAAAACTTTGATTGAGGCCGCACGTTCCATGTTAGCAGATGCAAAGATTCCAATTACTTTCTGGGATGAAGCCATATCCACTACATGCTTTGTACAGAATCGTACATTGCTTGTGAAAGATAAACATAAAACTCCTTATGAGTTGATTTTGGCAGGAAACCTAATATAGATTTTCTTAAATCTTTTGGTTGTCCAGTTTTGATTTTAAATTCAAGTGACCAGCTAGGAAAATTTGATGCAAAATCTGATGATGGATTTTTTATTGGATATTCGTCGGTTTCAAAAGCCTTTAGAGTTTATAACTCTAGGACGAATGTTATTCTTGAAACTTTTAATGTTAAATTTCTTGAAAACTCTTTTCCATCAGTTGCAAATGGTCTAGCTTGGTTGTTTGGTTTAGATTCTTTGTCAAACTCTTTTAATTCTAACTTGTTTGAACTCCCCAGGTGAGAAAAAGAAACAAGGAGGAGATCTTGGATCTTTTAGTGATGATTCTGATTTGATGATATGGATGATTCTAGCCCAGATTATCTATTCTTCTCATTTGTTAAAGATTTTGTATTTCATTCTGAATCTCATGATCAATCTCTCTCTCAACAAGCACAAGAACATCCATTTCTGAAAATTCCAATGTTTCACAACCTATTCTAATGATGGTCCTGAAATTACAACCTGAGTCTAGAACGTCATCAGTTTTTGATGATGTAGTTGTTACTGATAATCTTGATTACTTTATCAACTCACCGACTCAAGTTCCTAATTTCAATCCACATACTTCGAACTTATTGCATCAGCTTTCCGACTTGAACCAATCTAATCTGGATGTTAATGTTCAAGGAAATGAGATTACTACATCTCGTATTCACAAGAACCATCCTACGTCTCAGATTATCGGTCCATTGAATGAGAGAACGACAAGAAGTCATTTAGAACAAGCAAACCTCTGTTATACTAATGTTTTCTATCTCAAATTGTTCCTAAAAACATCACCAAAGCTTTAAAGGACAATAGTTGGATTGAGGCAATGCAAGAAGATTTATTACAATTCCGCAAACAGGAAGTGTGGAAGCTTGTGGATTTACCTGAAAGAGAAAATGTCATAGGCATAAAATGGTTGTTCAGAAACAAGTCAGACGATCGGGAATTGTTGTTTCACAACAAAGCGAGACTCGTTGCACAAGCTTACACCCAAAAAGAAGGAATAGATTATGATGAAGTATTTGCTCCAGTTGCAAGACTTGAATCAATTCGCGTCTTCCTGGCTTATGCATCATACATGAAATTCAAGTGTATTAGATGGACGTTAAAGGTGCTTTCTTGTATGGACCAATCACTAATGATGTGTATGTCAAGCAACCTCAAGGTTTGAAGATTCGGATATCCTCATCGTGTGTACAAGCTTAGTAAAGCATTGTATGGTCTCCATCAAGCCCCTAGAATTTGGTATGAAACGTTATCACAACATTTGATCCAACATGGATACACGCGAGGGAAAATTGATCCAACTTTGTTTATAAAGAAGGATGCTCTGATATGTTCAAGTGTATGTTGATGATATCATATTCGGTTCTACAAGTCCAAAATGTGTAATGAATTTGAAGAAATCATGAAGTCTCGTTTCAAATGAGTTCTATGGGAGAAATTAACTCTTTACTTGGTCTTCAAGTGAATCAGTCTGCAGATGGAATTTTTATTAATCAGGAGAAATTGTTGAAAAAATCTTGAAGAAATTTAAACTGCAAGATTATCAATCCATCAGAACTCCAGCCGACGTAAATACCAAGATTGAACCTGATCGAAAGGAAAATTAGTTGACCAAACTCTATACAGATCTATGATTGGATCTTTGATGTATCTTACTACATCTAGACCTGATATAATGTATGCTGTTTATGTCTATGCCAGGTACCAATCTGACTCGAAGGAATCTCACCTAATCGCTGTTAAACGAATATTAAAGTATCTTAAAGGAAATCTGGCCTTAGTGTTGTGGTATCCTTATGAAGGAAACTTTGAGTTACATGGATATACAGATAGTGATTATGGAGGATGTTACCAAGATCGTAAATCTACGACGGATGGTTGTCAGTTTTTAGGTCCCAGATTAGTCTCGTGGCAATGTAAGAAACAAATAAATGTCTCTGTTTCAACCGTAGAAGCTGAGTACATAAGAATGTTCTCAAATCTTTTGGTTACAAAACAACTACTGGATTACGAGTTCAATTTTCTTAAAACTCCTATTTACATTGATAACACTACTGCTATGTTTATTATAGCTAATCCTGTCCAGCACTCAAAAACAAAGCATATCGAAATTCGATATTATTTTCTCAGAGATAACTCTAAAAAAGGTTTAATCATTTTGATTCAAATTACAACTGAAAAAAGTTGGCTGACCTATTTACAAAAGCCTTTTTACCAGGTCGTTTTGAGTATTTGGTTGAATGAATTGGACTTATTAACCATGTTTAAAACTAGTTTTCAGTAATTGAGTTGTCTGAATCATAAAAATAAAAAGAACCCTCCTTTAGCTGAATAAGAAGATTTATAGAGAAAACTGTCAAAGTTAACTGTCTGATTGTATATATTATATGTGCATGTTCAATAGAAAAAGAAAAAGCAAATACAAAAATAGAAAATTATAAAATCAAAAAAAAAAATTATAAAACAAAAACCCACAAAAATAGAGTTTTTTTGCTAGTTAATTATTTAGAACTGAATCTGTCTTTGCAATTTATGAGAAATGATAGATACATTAGTTCTAATCAGTTGCATACTTCGCTAGCTACTAAAGTCTGACGTGATCAGATATGATGTGCAGGTAAGCTCATGCAATTATACTAAAAAGGTAAATTCTTGTGATAAACTAAATCAATCATGCATTCGTGTTTGTCCATTTTAGTACCAATGATTAGTTTGACTTCTCATTGCTTGTAAAGTCACAAACTCACACCTGGTGGCGATATGACTAACCATGAGCTCTAATTATTTAAAGCATCTATTCACTTCTCTGTTATGAGTCATCATAGACCTGAAGTGATGAGATATCCTTTGTTGTAAGTCATTACAGACCTGGATATTCTCACTTGATGCAAAAGATGCCAATGTGCACAACCTAAACATGAGATCTGGTTATAAGTATATGTTAGGTTAATAAGTTGAGAAAAGTACTTTCTTGCATATCTTGACGAGAGTTGAGCTTTCTAAGTCTAAGTGTGACTTACATAATGTCATATCTAATTGTACCTTAATCAATCCAAGAATCAGAAAAGTAAGTGTGCTGATTATCTTGCCAAAAGCACTCATTTTCTATCCTTAGATCTCGTGTCTCCTCTGCTGCGGAACGCTGGCCTGGAACACACTTGATCAGGATTTAATCACTGTCTAAGACTATCCATCATTTTATTTTATTTTAATATGCTGATCTTAACTGATATGATCTCACTGCAGGCATGTGATTCAATTATGTATAGTAGATTTTTCTTCTGCTTTAATTTTGATTTTTGCATGATTTTCTGTGTGCAGACATGTTGATAATGATTAGTTTGCTCTACTTGAAAAATAAAAGAAACTTTTAAGTTTGTGAACTTAAATGTTTAGGGGGAGTAAAAATGTAAATAGAAAATCAATGAAAAGTGTCAAAATGTAAAAAAAATAAAAAAAAAGTTAAGTGCTTTGGATGGAAAGGATGAAGCTGAAATTCAAACATGTGTGTGTTTGATATGATGTAAAGATGAACCAGAAAAGAATTCAAAATAAGTGGAAAAGCTTCTTGCAAACAAAACAATACTATTTGTGTTGTAAAAGTGTTTAAATAAAGACTAAAATGATGGGAAATTGTTTGAAAAATAAAACTGATTCAAAGTTATCTTTCAAAATATGCTTGGTTGGTGTTTGAATTGAAAATTCATGTTTAAAAATAAAATATGAGTTTCAAATGGTTCGTGGTGATTTAAAAAAAAAAACAATTTGTTATTGTTAAATTTGAGGGTAATTAATGTGTATTTTGGGTGATAGTCAAAATTTGGGTGATAGTCAAAAATTTGACTAAGTGTTGAGATAATGTGCATGAACAGTGCTAATGTGCACAAACAATGTTCAGATGGATATTGTGAAAGTTTCCAAGTGTCAGACTCATGGAAGGTTTCTCATGCGCCTGAATAGTGCTCAGAAGTCTAAATCAAGAGTATGATGAATTTCAGGAATTTGTACAAGTGTTAAGTGTTTTGTTCAAGTACATGCGCCTAAACAGTTGTCATGTTGCTGAAAATAGTTAAGTGTTGGGCGTATCAACTTATGCTCATGCGCCTGAATAGTTTCAAACTTTCCAATATGGTTAGATGTTTGAAGGTGATGTTCACTCTAAGTGTTAGGTGTTTCAACAAGTCTCATGCACCTGAAGAGTGCCCAAGCGACTGAACAGTGCCCAAGCTTCTGAACAGTGCTCATGCGTCTAAAGATTTAGTGTGAAACTTAGCCTCATGTGCCTTCACAGTGCTCATGTGTCTAAGAATTGTTACACTTATATATATATTCAACACTTGTAGTTTTCATTCACTCCTTCACAAACTCAAACATTCTGATTCACTTATTCTCTCACCCGATACATTCTTTCACTCAACATTTGATTGTTACTTGTTAATTCATATGATATATAGGTATAGTCAATGAAGATGTTAATGATGGTGATGATTCAAATAATGTGAATGAAGATATTGATGAAGTAAATGAACAACAACAAATGGAATTTGCTTTTCATAATGTTGATGAGATTGAGCCTGTACCACAAGAGAATGTGATTGCTGAGGAGTCTTCACTCGAGCTTATTAAAGCTTTTGCTGATTCACCATTCATGTGTTAGATGAAGGTGGAAACTCAACAAAATCTGCTACAGTCCTTTCTGAGAACTTGAACGCTGAGCAGATCATAGAATCTTTGAAAGAAGTTCAAGTCTGAGATCAAGAAGGCTTTGCAAGAGTTGGAACTCTACAAAGAGAAGCCCGTGTTCAAGATTAAAGAGGAACCAGAAGAGCTTAATAAAGACTGAAGACAATGTGAATCTTAGGGGGAGTATTGTTAGAGCTCTTAAAGATTAATATTTGTCTTTTGTGTTTTGTCATAATATAGGGACTTATTTTAAATATATGTTCCTTATTTTTCTTTGATAGTATAAATAGGATAGTTTATGTTTTGTATAAAAAAAGACAATGAAATAGTTAGAACAGACTGAACGACTGTAACTCACCCTTACACTTTGTATCCTAAGCTTTACTATCAATGAAATCTATGAATTTTTAAAGTAATTGCTTGTGTTTGTTTACTTAGTGTTTGAATTGATCATTGCATTACGATATCATCACAGATCAATCCATTTTGAACCTATCAATATGAATCCTAGTACAAAGGTTTCGGTTAATAACAAAGATGTTCCTTTGACTAGCACTAAACCAAGAAAAGGTATGAGAGTTAGAAAGGCCAAATCTTTTGGTGATGATTTTCAACTTTACTTAGTTAAGGGATTTAAGGATTAAATTAATTTTCAATATCAATATTGTTTCAATGTTGATAAGGATCCAAGGACTACAGTGAAGCAATGGCTTCAAGAGATGTTACTTTCTGGAAAGAAGCCATCCAAGATGAAATAGATTCTATCTTGCAAAACAACGCATGGAAATTCGCTGATTTACCTCCAGGATGCAAACCATTAGGAAGTAAATGGATCTTTAAAGGAAGATGAAGGTGGATAGTACTATTGATAGGTATAAAGCCAGATTGGTAATCCAAGGTTTTAGGCAAAAGGAGGGTATTGACTTCTTGATACATATGCTTTGTTGCTAGGATATCCACCGTTAGATTGTTGTTAGCACTTGCTGCTATACACAATCTTGTAATTCGCCAAATGGATGTGAAAACTACGTTCTTAAATGGTGAACTAGATGAAGAGATTTACATGAACAAACCTGAAGGGTTTGTGATGCCTGGACATGAAAACAAGGTGTGTAAATTAATTAATCTTTTTATGGACTGAAACAAGCACCTAAAAAGTGGCATCAAAAGTTTGATGAGGTTGTACTGTCAAGTGGTTTGTCTTAACCAAGCTGACAAATGTGTTTACAGTAAGTTTGATGATTCTGGAAATGGAGTCATGATATGTTTGTATATAGATGACATGTTGATTTTTGGCACTAACCAAGATCAAGTTGATAGAACAAAAGCATTCTTGTCATGTAAGTTTGCCATGAAAGACATGGGGGAGGCTAAGGTGATCTTAGGTATTAAGATCACACGTGAGAACAAAGGCATTTCAATATCTCAATTACATTATATGAGAAGATCTTGAATAATTCAATTTCAAGGATTGTTCTTCGATGGGTACACCCATAGATCCAAGCATTAAGCTATCATTTAATAAAGGTGATGTTATATCTCAACTTGAGTATTCGAGAAGAATTGGATCACTTATGTATGCCATGATTAGTACAGGCCAGATATAGCTTATGTTGTTGGTAAGCTTAGTAGATTTACAAGTAATCCTGGCACACAACAATGGCAAGCTTTGGGTCGAGTATTCAAGTACTTGAAAGGGACCATTGATTATAAAATAACTTACATTAGATTTCCTTTAGTGACTGAGGGTTATTCTGATACAAGTTGGATAACCAATATGGAAGATCATTCTTCCACAAGTGGTTGGGTATTTCTTCTTGGGGGAGGTGCAATTTCCTGGGCATCAAAAAACGGACTTGCATAACTAACTCAACTATGGAGTCTGAGTTTGTTGTTTAGCAGCAGCTAGTAATGAAGCCAAATGGCTAAGAAATCTACTTTATGAGATTCTATTATGGCCAAAACCAATGGCTCCCATATCTATCAGGTGTGATAATGAAGGTACATTGGCTAAGGCTTATAGTCAAGTGTACAATGGCAAGTCAAGACACTTAGGTGTGAGATACAACATAGTTTGTGAGCTCATTATGCATGGTGTCATATCTATTGAGTATGTTAGAACTCAACATAACTTAGCTGATCATTTAACCAAAGGGTTAAGTAGAGATCTCGTGAAAGGATCAGCTGTGGGATTGGGGTTAAAGTCCATCTAAAACTCTCATGTTAAGATACCCAATTCCCACCTAATATGACGTTAGGTGCAGAATTTAATATGGAAGGCTTTACATCTAGAGTGTAGAACATAACATTAAATTATCCCAAAGGTATGTGTTCAGATCTGCAAGTTAAGGAAGGCTGATGTATATCTTCTTAATAGTTCTTTTGGAAAATTGCATTTGCAGGTGCAAGAATAAAAGATTTACCTATATGAGCATGAAGTTTTGCTTTTTCAAGAAGCTGGGACTTGCGCTTTGATATGCTTATGAAGGATAGGGACATAAGCTAGTAAAAGAATGTGTCAAGTAAGATTTATGTATGTAAACTGATGTGTATATTATCTTCATGTATTCAATATTGATATTAAGGGTTCAGTCCTAGTGACACCCTGATATTAGAATATTTGGAATGTGTAAATACTAATGTGAAATTCAATCGTCATGATATTCATATGCATTAGTTTGTTTGGTTGCTGTGAATTAGTTAGTTAATCAAAGATTACACTAAATGGGGTAAGTTGTTGAATTTTAAGTGTAATTAGAGATTGCGTGTGTCATTCAAACAAGAGTGCCCCTCGACCCTAGCTAGGGGCTCTGCCCCTGGACCCCCCCAGAGATTGCATGTGTCATTCAACAAAATTCATTTTCAGCTAAGTTATTTTGAACAAAAGTCCTTCATAGAAATTCATTAGAAAAGGTGTAGTATGTTCAAAATCGCAATAGCAGTTATCTTGAAAACTTCAATCCCGTTTATGTTGGTATTGGTTTTCTAGAAGAGATAGAACTGGAAAAAACTCAAATTACAAACAGTATCCAAAATTCATATGAATTCTTGAATCAATTCTGATTTATATGATCAAATTATTGTATACACTCCAATTATTTGATCTGAAAGTGAGATCACACGACTTCAGAATCATCCGGTTATTGCTCTATTAAGAAATTCTGCAACATCTCTGTCACTCTATTGACGGCAATGCAAGGAAATAAGGATGAGGGTTACATGTGGCGGGGACAACCTAACTTTACTGGCTTGTCTTTAAACTTATAAATATTCAGATAGCTAAACGTGTGAAATTATATAAATGCCTGGCGCCAGGGCTTAAAATCGTTAAAAGAAACTAACGTCGAAACGTTGCCTGCATATTCTGTGTGATGGTGGGCGTTGATGATATTCGTAACTTATATAGAAAACGAAACCTTAACGACGTTGATAACATCCAAATATATTTAAAAACAAAAACGCTACAAACTTATATGTTATGGCGAAGCATTAATAAATATCTAAATTTTAATGAAAAATGAACCTTTAAAAAATTATTGTAAATATAAACATGTCACCATATTGATAAAAGATACGTAAGCAAATAACACACGATGTCCAGAGTTACATCATCACAATGGCCATAATGTAGCTCTTTCCACCAAATGTTGCTGATGTCACTTCGTTTGCTCCACGACCACCGCTAGCTGGTGACTACCTCCACCAGGACCGCCTAAGTAGTCCAACACCACCCCATGCTAAATTGCTAAGAACAAAGACCAAGAAGATAAAGGTTTGTATCCACCTACAAAGTTTCATCATCTTCAATCTTCATCCTTAGAAATACCCAAAAAGGGTATTACATGCGACATCAAGTTCTCGGTTTTTGACTTTTGATAATCAAATTAGTGTTGTAACTATTCGAGGGTGTTTGAGATTGCTTATTAAGTCCAAAAGTCTTTATAACTTATGATTTTCAAAAAAAATTTGTAATTAGTGTTTGAAATAACTTTTGTGATGAAAATAGCTAATAAGTAAATAAGTGGTTTTAAAAAAAAGTATTTAGCTATACTTATTCATATAAAATAACAAAAAAACATTCTTATATACTTAAAGTCATTTGCTACTTTTACTCGAATTACTTTCTGCGAACCTATAAAAAAGTATTGTTATCATATAAATCATTTCGTCACCAGTCTTTTGTCCTGTGTATAAAAAAGTATCATTATCATATAAATTGATTTCATCACCACTTCTTTTGTCCTGTGTATTTTCTTCACGGTGAGCTTTCTTTGGATTGCTTTTGTTTTGAAATTGAAACGGAGTCATAGTGATCTCCAACAACAACAAAATATGAAGTGAAGGAGCGTAATGTGTTTCGTATATATCCAATTTGCATCCTTAAATTTGGTAAATTCTTTATCTACTAAAAGATAAAAAGATTAATTCATGGATTTCATGATGCAATCTACCTGCCAAATGATTAATAATAATAGTATAACTTCCCTTTTATTTTCTCCTCAAAACCACTCACTCAATGTATCGATTAAAAATAATAGTAGCTTGATTGCACACGAATTTTGATTATTCTTTTTATTTGATGGTTACAATCAACAACATTAGGTTGGTTATCATTCATTCTTTGATAGGAACGTAGTATCACAATAAAGGTATAAACAATAATATGTGTATATATACACACACAGGATAAAAATTCCAATTTATAAATAGAGAGTTTGCCGTAAAACTTACATAGAGAGGTCACGGAGTATGGGCTCGAAGGTGCGAGTCGCTGGCATCGGAATTGTTAAAAAACACAAGTGAAATCAAATCAAATATCACATACCGACACACGGTTTTTTTGCTCAACAAAGCAGACTTTTTCTTATTAATTCGACATACGAAGACAACAAAAGAAAGAAAAAATTTATGAAAATAAGCATATAAATGGGGTTTATATAACACCGACTCTATATGCTACTAGGATAACTTTAATAGTTATATAAACGCAACAATTCAAAAAATTCAAAACAAGATACTTGTCTAATTAAATTTTATTTGTTTAGATCTCCTTCCATCCTCACAAGATCAACCGAACCACTCTAAAAATGTTGTTCTCGTTTTAATGGGAATGAGGGTCGGAGTAGCATGTCGTAAATGATGAAGGGTGGAGGGTGGGTAGATTGGTGAAGTATTTCATTTGCCTCTTTTTCTATTCGTATGATGAAATAACTTGTAATCCGGGTAGTTTGGTAATTGGTATTCAAAAGTTAAAAAAGAGAACAAAAAGTTAGGTTTTTATCACTTTTATAAAAGAAATTTATAACATATACCAAAAAACTCTTTTCTTAAGCCAAACAACTTATTGAATTATTAAGCTTTTTAAAAAAAGCTAATAAGTAGTTTCTAATTGAAAGCCAAAATACCTTTAATCAAATCACAAAATCTACATGATCAAATATTTGGTTATGAATTTCTCTCACTTTCTTTTTTTTTCTCCCCAATTTTAGTTATGATTGACATGTTCTTAATCAAACTTTTAACCGTTTTGATTCCAGACAAATCAACTTTTTATTACGTTTTAGCATGTCAATTTTGTGTACAGTAGATTACAACCTTCAATATCTTCATATTCATAAGTTCAAAAAGCAAGGGCAGTAGCTTTTGTTTTGATTTTTTTTGAGAGGTGGGGGAGCGGGGTTCATCACAATTTATGTTTTTATTCAAAAAACATGCAAGCAAATTCCGTCACCAACCAAAAAAATTTCTACAAAAACCTTGCCCCTTGCCAGAAAACTTAGATACCGATGGTAGTGTTGATGGACTGAAGGATGAGGAGAGAGATGAAGAAGGGTCATCAGAAAGAGTGTGTGAGAAGAGCGTTTGTCTCTTCGAACCAAAACACCTACACAACATTATACTTATCCACACGTGTAACAAAGAGTTGTATGTAATACATTTACTTTTTGTAAATTAGTGTAGCTAAAATCTTGGTTTTTATAGATAGATAAGAGATACTATTGACTCACACCAACAAAAATTGTATACTAGTATAGAAACCGTGTATTACATACAAAATTAAATAAAAAAAGCAAATTAATAATTATTTATTAATATTAGAAATTATAAAATCTTTTTGAAATCAAATATGCTTGAAATTACAAATAATTAACTATTTTCGGTAATAAAATAATAATAACATTTTTCCAAACTTTCGTTTTTAAAAAACTTTTGCTTTAAAATATTTTTAAACACATTAATGAATTTTTGAAATAATTTTAAATATGTCGTTTTTAAAAAATTTTGTATAAAAATTTTATATTTTATAAAATTTGTTTTTAAAAAAAGCATTTTTTAACTTACCAAAAAATCTGTTTATATTTTGGAAAGTATATAAATAATCATTAGCATTTAATGTATTATTAAATAGTTAACTTTTATTTTAGTAACGACACATGTCTAAATTCTAAAGACTAAGGTGATAATGTAAAAATATGTCTAGTGGTTTTTAGAAATTTTGTTTATTAAATATAAAATGATATTTGTGGCAATATATTATGATTTCGAAGGTATACATAGGTCTCACATCACCAAATAAATATCACATATATTCTATATGATATTTATGTCAACATATTTTAATTTAAAGATAATATATAGGTCTACATCACAAAAAAGGAATATCATGCATATGACATTTACGTCAACATATAATTGATTTTAAAGATGATAAAGGCAATTTTTATAGTCTTAAGGATTTATACATAAAGTTCTTAGACATTTAACCTTTTGTTAATTACGATAACGAAGCTATTAGATCAAGAATAATATAATACATTGGTTATAAATTTTTTCATCTTTTCTATATAAATTCATAGAGTTGCAATTTTCAAGAGTCATATATTACAACGAATCCGTTATAGCTTGACACTAGATGCCTTTTGATCGATTTATTTTAAAATTTCAATATTTATTATCTATGAAAAACAAAAATCTATGACGAATGAAAATATGTCACACCACTTTGGTTTTAAGATATAGTAAACTAGTTTGAAAAACTCATGTATTACACGGGTTGAATGAAAATATTAAATTAACAATTACTAATTAATATTAAAATTCAAAACTAACTTTTAAATTAAAAATTATTGAAATGCATATAATTAACTACTTTAGGTAATAAAACAATAACAACATTTTTAAACTTTCGTCTTTAAAAAACTTTTACTTCAATTTTATTTTTTTAAACACTCCATTTATTTAAAAAATACTATTTTTAACAATGTTATTTTTAAAGTTCTTTGTATAAAAAATTCATATTTTATATAACTTTGTTTAAAACAATTATGTTTTTTTAATAAAAAGAAACATGTTTTTCATTTATCAAAAAATCTGTTTATAAAGAATATCATTAACATTTGGGTTATTGGATTTTTATAATCTTAATTTTCATTTATTAGTCAGGTAATCCTAACTTTAAAAAATATTACAGACACTCTCACTTTAAGTTTATTTTCTTCCAACGATCGTTTACTTAATGATAGTTACATACTATAAGTTTTTTGATAGTGTGGACTACATATATGGCTAAACCACTAAGCCAAAAGTTGAAATCAACCATCGGGTCGTCAATCTAAAACTTCTGCACCCTAAAACCTAACAATCTTCACCTTCAAATGTGAACCACTTGACTCGTTGTAAGTATATTTCAGGTGATGATTAAGGTATAGACTTCAAAAAATAGATTTGATGTAGGCTGGGGACGACGGAGTTGAAAATGGCTCAAAGTTGGCTGCATTTCATAAAAACTAACGCGGGGTTAACTCTCAATTAGTAAGAGATTGTTGGAGAAAAATAAGCTTAAAGTTGTAAGTGTCTGTAAACATTCTCTGAATTGAAATTAGTCTCAGCATAATAATGAAAGTTTGTGATTATAACATTCAATAACCCGTAGCATTTAATGTGATTATTAAAAGATTGGCTGCTTATATAATGGCACGTGACAAAACAAATGTAAAAAAAATGACATATGTATAGTAAATTTATGTTGTTTTATTAGAGAAGATTATTCCTAACATTCAATAATATCAAAAACCAAATAAGTCTCGCGCGGAGGTTTTTACTATAGCAAACATGCAACGTTGTCACCTATGGTACCGTCACTATTAAATATAAACTAGTTTTATTACTCGTCGCGCGTTGCGGCGGCGCCATACGAAATGTTATAATTTGTAGATACAATTGACTCGTCTTGCTTTCGAACTAAATTTGCGTCAAAACATAGATTAATTGAAAAAGTATATTTGAACTGGCTCAATTCCAAACAAATTACGTCAAAACGTAGATGGACTCAAACTTATAACGATATGTATACAAAGAGAAGAACATAAGATATTAGTTTTTTAGTAAACCTTAATATTTGAAACTTGAGACGGTCAAAATAACATTTTAAAAACTGGGATCAAGAGAGTAAAATTCAAAAGTTGAGGTGCGAGAACTGGCCGATGGCAAAGGCCACGAACCTTGCTTACGTGATGCAGTGCATTTGCGAAGGTCGTTACACGCGTTATAACAAACAAACATTGCCATTACGTGGTTAAGTATATTAATAAAAGTATAAAGCTGTGGCTACTCAGTTATAGAAATCAGACTAAAAAATTGAAACAAAATTTTTTTAATAAAGTTAGTAACAAAGAAAAAAAAATTCAATAAAAATATAAGCTAAAAAAACAATTTTGCATCCTAAGGATTAGAACCGAGACAGGTTCAAAATAAATAAACTTACCACTAATCTAAGGGCACTATGTTGATCAATGTTGGCAAAGAATTATTAACTAAACTGAATGTAGAAAAAAAAGAAAGAAAAATTCCACCGACCTTACATTTTAAGGTATAGCTAACTAGAAATTAACCTGTGCGATGCGGCGTGTTTCTAAATTATATTATGCATATTGCGACGACGACATTAAAGTTAAATACATAAAATAAATCTAATGTTGTGATGGCTTAGTTATGAAGATCGATGGATAAAAGAGTATCATGTTTCACATATTGTGGGCAAACAACATGAGTTAACAAGAAAAAAATAATAAAACAAATATCGATAGTAATTAGAAAATGAATGTAGAAAACAAAAAAAAAAAAAAAAAGAGAAAAAATACGGTTTACCACCCCCTAAAATCAAAATCATGTCACGGGGTTCAACAAAACCATATACTTGTCAATAGGTTAAGAGCCAAGTTACATTATAAATTCACAAAGAAAAATATATTTGACAAAAACATAGAAAAAGCATGAAAAAATAGAAGGGAAGCAATAAAAATTATCACAGGGAATTAAACCTAAGACGTTGGGTTTAAATGCAAACATACTAACCATTGGACCAAGAAGCTGCTATACATTCCAATTGCATAGTATATATACCTGTGGTTGTAATTCAATATTAAAAAAAAAAATGCACCCACCTTTATAATTGTGATATATATATGGTTACTGGATTTTACTAATCATAACTTCTATTTATTGGCCGGAATTCATTACAACTCAAGAAATATTTACAGACATTTCAAACTTTAAGCTTATTTTCTTTCAATGATCTCATACTAATTGAGAGATAACCCTCGTTAGTCTTTTTAATGAAATGGACCCAACTTTAAGCCATTTTTCAACTCCGGCACCGCCTAGCCTCTATTAGGTTCGTTTTCTGTTGTCTAGCTTCTTCCGTCAACTGAAATCTACCTCTAACGAGTCAAGTGGTTCAAATCAGTAGGTGGAGATTGACGGGTTTTACGGTGTGGATGTTTTAGATTGACAGACCTGATGGTAGATTTCAACTTTCTGCTTAGTGTATTAGGCACAAAAGCAGTTCACGTTATCAAAATACTAACGGGGTTAACTTTCAGTTAGTAAGGGATCATTGGAGGAAAATAAACTCAAAGTTGGAGTTGTCTGTAAACATTTCCTTATTTGGGATTATCCCAACCAATTCTCACCCACTCTCCCCCAGTGGTTAAACTATAGGATCTGATTTTTTTTACATATTAAAGAAAAGTAGACATCTGCGCCTAAAACTACACGAGTGGATAGATTTACGGCTACTACTTCCCGATCTTTGTGAACGTTCACTTCAATAGGATATCTCGTTTTACTAGCTGACTATAGAGAGAGGAACTAATGGTAACAAGCCAGACCCGATGATCTTCAAAGACATCCTTCACCGCTCGATTAGATGAGAGAGGTCTTTCATGTAAGACCTGAGGTAGACGAACGGTTCACTGTCAGTGGTTACATACGTCAATCCCATCCTGAAGGAGCTAATGAAAGCCTGAATTCAAATGAAAGTGAGCTCTTCCTCTTCTATTCAAGCAAGTCAACCATTGAATCTATTAAACTGGGCTGCTTCTTCTTCCCTCCGCAGAAACTTCCTTCTTTCCCTTGCCTGGCTGGTTATCTCAAACCGGCATTCGAACCCATAAAGCCTGGCCACATCGCCATTGTGCTATTAGCCCTATGCCTAGAAAGCCTCAGTTACAGACTGAACTTACCTATAGGAGGAGGTTTGATTCCATTGCCATTTACTGTTCCAGTGCGATCTCTTTACACCGACACCCCATCTATCCAAAGGAGAATCAGCTGAAAGAAGAAAGAGCCCCCTTCTCGTTGTTGTCTCTAACTAAACCACCACTGGTACACTCTTCCACTACAGATGCTGAAAACCCGATTCCTTCCACTATGTATATATAATGGTTTTGGAAGCTAAAAGTTTTTAGAAAATAATAGAAGGGCACAAATAGTATATTGACTAGGCATAGTCATGCGCTATCACCTGGATTTTTATGCTTTTAAACTTAAACATTTTAACCTTGATTAAATTCTATCAAAACTTTTTAAGATTTAACTTATCTTTGATGTTTATTAAAGTCACGGTTTATCTCTCGGGAAATGTCACATTTATTTATCAATTAGTGCTAGACATAGAGTTTTAAGACCAAAGTGAATTTTTTTATTGTTTGACCCTATTTTTATGGTAGTTCGGCTTATAGCCTAATAGAACCTTTATAAGTCAAAGATATAACTTTTCACTAAGTTGAGAGTTTTGATTTTTTGTCTTCAACCCATGGGTGCCTCCCATGAAACACTACGTTTATTTGGGTCCTTGGCTAGACCCGAATGAATATTTCAACTTTCCTTATTGAGGTGCTTCGTACCCATTACTTACTGATACATCCTTTTAAAGGATTAGGGGAGATGTGAATCGATTGTATCTACAGCTTCCATTGAATCGCAATCTTTCATTGCTCGACCTGAATGTCATTCTTTTTGTTGCGTACTTGTACCATGATTTTTTCTCGCTCATATCTACATTTGATTGACAAGTGGCTAAAAAGGCCAACCAAGGAATAGTTGACCTTTTGATCGCCCGCTATATCTAAAATTACGAAGTCGGCAGGGAATACAAATTTCTGACTTTGACTAGAAGATTTCTGCTATACTGGAGGGTGTTTTAACGAGCGATCGACCAATTACATGCTCAAAAAGCGGTTTTCCCATGCCTATTCGATTGAACATTGAGATTGGTATAAGGTTGATGCTTGCACCTAGTCAGCTAATCATTACTTCTTGTCAAGTTCCTATTCACAGGGTATGGTGAAACTTCATGGATTGATTCGTTTCTTTAGGGGTTTATTTAGTGACATACATCGCCCAATATTAATATTTGCCTTAATTTCTTTAATTTTCTTTTTTTGTTCAAGAAAATCTTGCAGCCGAATTAGGCGTACTTGGGCATTTTGACAGGCACGTCCACAAATGCAAGTTATTATTGAGTAGTTCCTTAAACTTTTAGAATTTCTTTTTAGTCTTCTACTTGAAAAGCCTTCCTAGATATGAAACTTTTAGGGTGATTGTTGTGGGGTAATTCACTAAAATGAGTTAGCGCTACAACGCTTTCCTTCTCTTTTGTCTTGGTAGGTGAATTTAGCAAGGGTTCTATATTTGGTTAGTCTTCTTGTTCCGGTTCTGGTCCTGCACGTTGATTCCTCAACTGAATAGCATGCACTTGAGATTCAGGGTTGGTATTACTGTACTTGGAAGGCTTCCATATGGTTGTTTTGACACTACTTTAGTGACTTGGCCAATCATAGTTTTGATGTTCTTTATGGGTGCTTTGTCCCACTTGACATCAACTTCAAGAGCTTTAAATCGCTTATTATAGTTGGTCTATTTGTGCAAACAGGCGTTTGACTGGTGCATCCATCTTTGAATCCTTAGTAGTTTGATAAATGAGCTACCATTCCAGTACTGAGTTTGAGAGTTGTACTGCAACGGTTGTTGAGGCCTATGAAATTGCTGATTGCTACTTCCACATCCGATTCTGGTGGGGTCCTTCGTAGCCTCACATGCCATGACCGATGCTACAAATTTCCTGACTTCGAGTTTGCGTATTCTTGACATGAGAGCTTCTGTTTGAGCTTCCAGAGTAGTGGTCTTGTCGCGTTGGTATACTCCAAGTGACATTGTATTAGTATATTGAGGGAAATGCTATTGAAACCTTTTTGAGATAGAAACTTGTTGCCAAACTTCAATTCTATGGCTTGTCATGCGTGTAGGTTTATACCGATGTATAAGATAGAAACTTGTTGCCAAACTTCAATTCTGTGGTGCAGGATTCGTGAAGCAATCAATTAGACCATGAGTAATGTTAATACCCTCTAACGGGGCATTTTCTGTCACATTAACGCCAACTTAGCATCACTTGTTTTAGCCAATATATGGTAATGGTTAATGTCCTTTCAATAAACATTCATTTATTATACATTTAATTTTATTTTAATATTTTTTATTCACTAATTTTAATTACAAGAAAACGTAATAAAAATGCAACACCATATTTATTAAAACATAAAAATGTAAATAAATAATTAAAACTAGAAAATACTTTTAAAATATCCTAATTGTCATAATATTTTGACGGATTTTTCGGCTATTTCACATCATGGTCCGGTAAGGTGGTCAGTTGGTTTATCAACGTTTCATAATCTAAAGCCTTTTGTTGATCCTTCTTGAGTTGAATATGTTATTACTTTTCCGCTTTCTGTTTTTGTTTAACTCTAGATGTTATTTTCCGATGTCTTTTAATTCTCTTAATCTTTGAGTCATTTCTTGAAACTTTTCATTGTAATCAACAATGAAAAAAGAGCCATTCGCTTTCCTGTATCCCCCTCCTCCCGATCGGACGTGGTTGTTCTTCATATGCCAGTTCTTCTTGTTCATTGTACTCGTCCTCGGTTTCTTTTAAGTCGATACTTATCCAAGATTCACAAGATTGACTTGCGGGCTCGAAGGATGATGATGTTTTCATCCACTTTGGTTCCGATTGACGTCATTTAGCCCTCGTTCCCCTTAATAGGATGAGATGCCACTTTGAACTACCTCGTAGAAGCTCCTATATTTTGATGTACCCAATGCATTTACTTGTTTGGTATTAACCAAAGCATCATGTTGGACTTGAGTGTCATCTTGTCTGCTTTTTCGTTTATTCCACATACGTTGATAAATGTAATTGTATTCCATACACTTCACACGTATATCCCTCCACTTACTAGATTTTTATTTGGTGTACAGTAAGATAATGGTTTACCAATCATCTCATGATACTTTTCCCGAATTCTTATCCAAATTCATTGTAATTTTGTTAGTTTGCTAAACAAATTATATGTTAGTAAAATAGAAAAATAAAATTATTAAATAAATATTTGTAAAAATATATGCCAACTCATGGGTCCTCGGATACGTCGAGCCAACAACGAGCCAAGTTGTATTCCTCACTTGATGGCCACGACATGTGTTTTTATTTGCTCTCGGTTTTTTCGGCGTATTTTTCTTATGTGAACGTTTCCAAGGTTGTGATGGTTTCGCTTGCGTCGGGTGCGTCTCCACTTGGGACGGTTGTGTATCGGGTACCACAAATGCAAGTTCTTGTTGTCTTTGAACTTGCTTTGATAACCAATGATGCTTTGATGATAACCGAATTAAGGCATTGTCATATAGCTATCATGCCAAAAGATTGACATTGGTCATCTCATTATTCTAAATTTATAATTTGTGTGATTGTGCAGGTGTCGTGAATGGATGGGATTGGTTTTGACTATTTTCGTGGGGGTTGGTAAATTGGGTTGTATGGTATGGTTGCCCATGGTTTCAACTCAACTTGAAATAATTTTTTGTTCAACTATTTTATCGATGGTTGGTAAGAACTAAATTTGATATGGTTGATAATATAGCTAAGAATCAATAGTGGGGTTGGCAGGAACATTAATTAGAACGTATATAATTTAAATGGCAACACATAAATCCAAAGGCTATATTATTTTAAGTAACAATAATTTTAAATTAACAATAATAAAATTAAATTAAATCAATAATAATAAAGTACTTAAATATTAAATAACAATAATAAGTACTTTAATACTAAAAAACAATTCACATAAAAATATAATATCTCTTTAATTTTACGTTTCAGCCATGCATGCTTGACCAAATCCGCGGTAAGACAATTGGTATGAATTGACGGCACATTTTCTAACCCTTGTTCCATAGCTGTCATCATTTCAGATTGTGCTTCTACATTTGATGGATTGGAAAATGGCTTTTCCCTTGTCCTCCAAAATCATATTTTGCATGTAAATGCAAGCATACAGAACGTCTCTTATTATCCTTAGTCCATAATCAACATGGATTTTTCACAATATGCCAACGTGTCTGAAGAACACTAAAAGCCTTTTCAATATCTTTTCTTGAGGATATTTTTACTTTTTGAAATATTGTCTTTCGTCAATAGGAATAATGATTTTACGATAATCGAATACTCATGATAAATACCATCAGCGAATCATAGCCGCGTGGGTACTCATTTCCATTAGCAAAAAATGAACCCGCGGGTGTGTTACAGGATATGTGATCCTCCAAGATTAGTGAGTATTCAAAAACATTGATGTTGTTTTTTGATCCGATGGAACCAAAAACGCATGCATATCCACACATCATATGATGGTTGGGCTTGAAGAATGATTGTCGGTCCTTTCTTGTTCCTAGTGTGTGCTGATCTCATCAAGCGATTGGACAATTAGACCATGACAAGTGCACACAATTTATGCTACCAATCATGTCAGTAAACCGTGTACCTCCCCATGTACATCATATATGCGTTGTAGATTATTTCATGTCAACTTTCTTAAATTATGTTCACCATATATCTCAGTTATACCTTTCAATGGCAAGTATAAATTGAATATATATATTAATAGTATTAATAATAATATGACAAGTAAGAAATGATAATTAAAACTGAATAAATAATTATACCTTCACAATAATGTTCTAAACCATCTCTCGATGCTTTATATGCCATTTTTAAGTACTCATCCCATGTTGGTTACAGTACCGTATGTCATTACACGTACTTTAGATGTACACGTTTGTATACTCATGAATCTTAGGAGTCCTCTTGCATCAGTCTTTGTTGGAATGCTCATATTCTCATTCTAATTGAGATATACCTAAAAATAAGTCTAAAAACCTTAGGACCGCATAAATTTTATCACAAAATGTCTTATTAATCACTCGTTGGAAGCATGCTAATCCCTTTTGACTCCTTTTCTTTTCATGATCGAACATGAAGGATGACTAACATAAACTCCATTGTGAGATCAAACTCACTTCTGATTGACTCGTTGATCTCATAACGAATCCCAAAACATACATTGCCCCTAGTTGATATGATGAATAAATTGGGATCTCAGTTTTGATTATATGTCACCTCTAGATTTAGTACAACCCATACATGTGAGTGAGATATGTTGGTATCATGTACGAGGGTCCCAAATTATTTTATTTGAAAACCAATCAGAGTTTTAAATTTAGCAGAAGTCTTCAGAAAGCTTTTTAATTTACATAGGTAATCACCACTATTGGCTATTTACCGTTTCAAATATGAAAACATTCAACGTCTCATATTAAGATGATTAATTCTATATTGATCAAACAATCAAATCTCCATCTAGAAGATTATTTCAACACTTGGGGTTATTTTGAATACTTGTATATTTAAAATGAGGATTTATGAAAAATCCTCAACATATTACATTGTTTTCAAAAATGTTAACTTTTGAAAATATTACAAAGTAGGTCAAAACCACAAAGTTTAACTACGAAGTCATCAGTATTCTCGATGATGATTTCATGCGAATTCGAACTTTTTATAACTGAAAATATAAAAAATAGGTTTTTTACCCTAGTCGTGGACAAGGAGGTTTGGCGGACCGCATGCAATGAAATTATGGTTTGAAGAATTCAGGTAGCATAGCAGACCAATAGCTACCCTATAACGGTCCCTACATGTTCCCTAAGCAAACCTTTGTGTATTGACAGATTGCATATTGATAAGGACTAGAGGGTGACACATGTCAATCTAGAGTGACACGTGTCTAATGATGAGGCTTTGAAAGCGACATGTGTTATCATGTGTAAGTTTCTAGTTGGACCACTATATTCTCGGCCGTCATGATTGGATGCCAACCACCATCAATATTTCATAGCGGTTGATGATGGTGCCCACGAGCAGGCTATAAAGTGTAGCACTTTTTAGTCAAATTTTCAAACACAAATCACGTGTCTTTTGCCACTTCTATCCCAATACCCCTATTTTACCCTGTGTAAGCTAGTGAGTACCTCTTTAAGCTTAAGGAACTACTGTGGAGTTGTTATAAATGTTTTAGAATATTGTAAGCCAAAATTCTAGCCAACTATTAAGTGAACATGTTTCCTAAACTACATTCGCATGCTATGTATATGTGCACAAACATTTATAAAATGATTTCTAGCATTTTAATGACATACCTGTTTACAAATGTTTATGTTATTTCAAAAAACCAGTATGTGACTATCTTTACTTTACTAAGCGAGGGTTGAAGTGACCATGCACAATATACGTATATTAATCGAGGATACACATATTATTGGGTAACTGAGTGTTGTGCCACAATGTGGCTGAAATCATTTCAACATATATGAACTCAAGAATTCAGTGTATACCAACTTCAGGATATGAGCCTTGTCAATAATCGGGACAACTATAAAACAAGTTGTCTTAATACTTATTGATACTAAACATGCTATTTTGATTTTATCAAAAACGTCTAGTAGATGATTCAACAGGTTCATACTAATATTACATTTTAAAACTATTTCCATGAAGATGATGTGCACATATTATTTCAAATAAAGGTTTATTTAAGTCTAGCATCGTGGGAACGCCCATAAATAGTTATAAAGACCTTGTAATTAGACTTGGTGGCTCTTGATCGAAATTCATTTTAGTAAAAGTTTAATGTATGTTTTGTTTAAAGACAAGGTAAGCTATTAAAAATTTGTAATTTAAAAAAAGATTTTGAAAAAGATTGAAAAATATTTAGAAAAAGATTTGAAATAAATAAATTTTGGCCTAGACCACCAAGTCTAATTACAAGGTCACTTTGTTACCCACTAATGTGTGTATCCTCGATGGATATACATGTACTGCATCATGGTCACTTAAACCCTTGCTTAATATAGTTATCATAGTCATATGCTGGTTTTATTTAAATTTTCATAAACATTATAACTAGTGTTTTATTAAACATGCTTGAGATCATTTTATAAACGGTAGCATAACGGTTCGCTATGCTACCTAATTCCTGAAACCCTAATTCCATTACATGGTGGTCCAGTACGCCAAAGTGTCCTGGTGGTGACCTGACTAGGGTAGAAACCCTAATTCTTCAATTTATATTCTAACCTAAACTTTTCATCTTTATAATTTTTGTGCAAAAGTTTCAAGGTGTTTACTTACTCCCCATTTTCGGAACAAAATCATCCTTGAGTTTCAAGTGAATAATTTTGGATTTCTTTTAATAATTTTAAATGGTCCGAAAAATTAAAACTTAATTTTCCTGTTCTTCTTGAATCAAAGTATGCCTTCCATGGTGATACTTTTAATAATACCTATCACCTACCGCAAATCTAACGACTTCCACTCCTGTCTGCATAACTCTTTTGTCTATCCCTAACTGCCTTTAAATTTTCCCTTATTTGTAAAATTTTATCAGTTGTTTCATATATAATTTCAGGTCCTAGCACTATTCCTCTATCTCAGACTAACATATAAACTTCTACACTTCCTACCATAAAAAGCTTTAAAAGGCTTCCTGTAGACTTGTGTGATTATTGTTATTATATTAAAATTTCATAAGTGGTATGTGATTATCCCTACTTTCGCCTATATCTATCACACAAGCTTTTAACATATTTTCTAAGGCTTGAATAGTCGGTCGCTTTATCTATCTGTCTACAGATGATAACTGTTGATGGAATTCGGGTTTTGCACTTGAACACAAGAACAAAATGAGTGAAATCCCCTAAGGATCATTTTCAATATCTCAATAATACAACAAGTTGTTATTGTTTCAATACTCATTAATCATAGTACAGAAATCCATGATTAATGATATGAGATCTATGTGTGTGTATGATTGTGTGTGTTTAAATTTCTGAATGCTATGAATGATAATAACTGCTTGTTTGATTGATTGTTCCAATCTTACAAAGGCTTAGGGTATACTGCTATTTATAACCTATACAAGGATCTATGTACGGTTACAAAAGTACCCTTATGTAAACAAATTACATATAATCCTAAGTCTATAAGTCATCCTTTATGGATGATAACTATCCGCTATGGATGATAGGATGTCCGCTATGGAAGATGAATTACTTTTCTGCTGTGCCTTGGATGTTGTTCCCTGTGAACACTTGTCTTTGCTTTGTTGTGTCCGTTGTGGGAGTGTTCCTCCGTGTGGGATGAACATCCACTGTGGACTGTTCATCAGTTGTGGACTTAGTCATCCGTTGTGTGTGATTGTTCATCCACTATGGGCACTTGGACTTCATTCTTCATCTGCTGCATCTTCTTGTTCATCCACTGTGGGCAGATCTTAATCTGCTGTGGACACTTAGAAAAATTCCTTTTATCTACAAAATCTAAAAAAGAAATTTAATGATGTTTGAGTGTTAGAACACATTATGATTGATTATGGCAAGCATTATCCTTTAATACACTTGTTAAGTCCAACAATACTCCCGCTAAGGATGATGTTGCCAATCTTTGATGTTTGCTTGTTAATGTTTTGTTTGTTACTGATAATGTGTTTGATTATGTTTGGTTTGAATGATTGCATGATTTCACTTATAATGATTGATTGGTTGACTTACATGTATGATTGCCTGATTGCATGTTTAACCGATTATGTATGATTGATTGATTGCATGATCTACTGATTACACATGTGTAATCAGATTGCTTTGTATGTTATGGTTCATATGTTGGCTTGTATGAACTTGTTACTTGCATGAATGTTGCTTTGTTTGATTATACATATGTTATTAATGAATGATTCGATATTCTGATGTGTTTGTTATGTCTGTTATGTATGGTTATATGTTTTAATTGTTTGAAAGGTTAGATATGTATGATTGTTGTTTTGATTATTGTTTGTTAGTGAACCTTAAGAATGAGATAGATTAGCTTCATCTACACTCTTCTGCACCTTAGAGGTAGCTTTGAGAGACTCTTCTTCAACATCTTTCTTAATGATCTTGTCTTTCTCAGCTTCCTTCACTTGATCAGGTAAAGGTGTAATCTTCAGGGCATTGAGGCGGTCATAATATGTTAAGTGAAGTGTTTGAACTACCCTCTCTGATCATAATACTTAAAGGTGATTGGAAGTTTCACCATCCGCTCCAGAGGGGTCTGATCTAGACTTTGAATTTCAATGTTGCTGCTAACCAATGGTTACAAGATGATCACCCTTGAGTACCTCCCGATTATTGTTCTCAGAGATCCTTAGGCTTGTGATTCCTTCAATGTGTGTCAGTGATTGCTGATATGTTTCTAATCTTTGCTTTAAAGCAGCATTCTATACCCGTGCCTAGTATACTCAGCATGTGTAAAAAATAACAATAGTCACCCTTGCACAACACATCTTTGATTGTAGGGAATGACTTTGTTTTCTGAAATGATACTAAGATGGATGGAAAAGTTTGATTTCAATAGGATCAAACAATCTGATGTCTGCTGCTTCCTTCCTTCTAATTTCCTCTCCAATACCACTTCAAAGTGGTGTTCATCATAATACCATCTTGTGATTGGTGGTTGTACTGATTACCATCAATCTTCTTCATGATTAGCTTTAAATCCAATGGCCCAAAGGATATCCAACTCTTTCTAGAAGTGCACTGTCTATATGCTTTGTTTGTTCTTCACTTGGTTGTTTCTGTTTGCTAGCTAATTGTTGTTCTCTTCTAAGCTTGGCAATGTGAAGTTTGTCTTCTCTGTTAGCCTTCAGTTTCTCTCATGATGTTGTTTGTTCATATATGATCTCATGATATAGAAAAAATCAGCACCTCTAGGATTGTTTGTATGGTTGACTAAAAGGAATATTTTGTTAAGGAATGTCAACATCAGTCAAAAATCCCTTTTTAATGATGTCAGTCAAAAAGTCAAAACCCTAAAAAACAATATTGTTTTCAAAGTTAACTTTTTGGATCAAAAAGTAACTTTTCAAAATTCAAAAGAAATCAGTTTCTTCTTTAGTTTTGATGAACACCACAAAATCACCGTTGATTTTGTATGTTGTGTATGAATAAAGAACTAGGGTTTTCCTACAACAGTTGTGGCTGAAACAACTTCAAGAAACAACAATCGATTTGTTTGGTTTAAGATGTTTAATCGCCTGATTGGAGTATAGAATAACTCAAATATGATGTTTAAATACAATGAGTGGATTCAAAGTATTCAAAACAGTGTTTGTTTGATGAACACTTGATGGAACAGTACCCGCGTAATTGTTTTATCTAAAAACAAAAACCCCTGAACCATGAGGTTTTTTAGAGTTTTTTTGTGGTGAACACGTTTGAAAATAGTGTATGACTGATGTTGAGAGCTTTAATAACACAGAAACATAGAATCTTCTTCACAATGTACTAAACAAATTTATTAAATCATGTTTTGGAACATTTGTTGAATGTTTGAGATAGAAGAGGGTTTTTGTGTTGATTTTCAGCTCAAAAGTGGTTGATATGAAGCTAATGAACCCATAGATATCATTGTATTGATTGAGAGGATAAAAATCAGTTGATTGATTTGAGCCAAAGCTCTAACCACCTGATGGAATTCGGTTTTGCACTGAACATAAGAACAAAATAGTGAATTCCCCCCAAGGATCATTTTCAATCTCTCAATAATAACACAAGTTGGTATTGTTTCAATACTCATTAATCATAATGCGAAAACCCATGATTAATGATATGAGATCTATGTGTGTGTATGATTTGTGTGTTGAATGCTTGAACGCTATAAATGATAATAACTGCTTGTTTGATGATTGTTTAAAAGCTTACAAAGGATTAGGGTATACTGCTATTTATAACCTATACAAGGATCTACGTACAGTTACAAAATACCCTTATGTAAACAAATTACATATATTCTGAGTTCTAAAGTCGTCCCGTTGTGGATGATAAGCTGCCGCTATGGATGATAGGATGTCCGCTGTGGAGATGAATTACTTGTCCGCTATGCCTTGGATGTTGTCTACTGTAAACACTTGGTGTTTGCTTTGTTGTTTTCCGTTGTGGAGTGTTCATCCCGCTGTGGATGAACATTCGTTGTGGACTATTTATTAGTTGTGGACTTAGTCATCCACTGTGTGTGATTATTCGTTCGCTGTGGGCACTTGGACTTCATTCTTCATCTGCTGCATCTTCTTGTTCCTCTGTTGTGGGCAGGTCTTCATCTGCTGCATCTTCTTGTTCATCTGTTGGGGCGGTCTTCATCTGCTATGGACACTTAGCAAAAATTCCTTTTATCTATAAATCTAAAAAATAAATTTAAACTTAATTAGTGTTTGATATGAATGTTAATGATGTTTGAATGTTAGTAAATGATTGTTTGAGTGTTAAAACACATTATGATTGATTATGCAAGCATTATCCTTTAATGCAATGTTAAGTCCAACAACTGTACTAAGGTTTAATAACGTACCCATGGATTTCTAAAAACTCTGCCAAATCAGACGTTAATTGATGTCTCTATCTGAAACAACAGATTGTGGCACCCATGTAATCATACAATTTCGTTCACATACAGCTAAGCTAACCTATCTATACAAAATGTTTCTCTCGTGGTAAAAAATGGCAGATTTAGTCATTTATCAACAATAACCCAAATAGTATCGTTTCCTCGACTTGTATTAAGAAGTTATATGATGAAAATCGTGGTTATCATTTCTTATTTTTAGATAGGTAATTCAAGCTATTGCAATCAACTAGTTGGTTTTTGATGTTCGGCCTTAACTTGAGACCCGGTGAACACTTTGCAACATATACAGTTATATCTTTCTTCAAACCTATCCATCGATAGTTATGTTTAGGTGCTTATACATTTGTTCACTTTAGTATGCATTGATATTTTGACATGTGTAACATCCATCACACACAGGTCCGTCAATTGACTCGAAGCTTGTTAGCCCTCCTTGTGCATTTATATTCTTGCGTAATTAATTCGTTTTGGATCTCGATCTTTTCTTTTATGGATTTGCGAGTTAACCCAAAATTTTTCTGTAATATGATAAGTTAAATAATTAAATAAAAATTTTACTGTTAATCATATAATATAAATATTGATTAACAATATTAATATTAAATTATTATTATTATTAATATTATTACTATTATTATATAATTAAAAGTCAGG